>PPLY02000013.1:0-242467 GCA_003706665.2 Barnettozyma hawaiiensis | reverse complement strand
CCGATTACTTGATCAGCTACCGAGCATTTATCCAACCTGAAGTGCTTCCACAATTTCGGGCCAGGCTGGTAGGCGCGGCGCCAAATTGAAACAATCCTGCACGGCTATATGAAACCTGACCACCTTTTGACGAACTTCCAACGGCCATGCATTCGAGCGGACATTCAGATCCTTTGGCGGGATTGTTCCAGAAAGGCTTCCGCAGATTAGTCACGATTGGATCTGGTCAGCTACGGACAGGCACCAGTTCTGAACACTCCTCGAACAAAGAGTACGCACACGCACACGAGAGAGGTTGTCGAGACTATTTCCGTCACCTATTAGGTAGATTGAAGAGGGCAAAATGAATACAAGTGTGATAATGTACTGCTAAAATCCAACTGGAAATGTAATCCTGTAGTTTTCCTTGCGTTCCATCTACTTAGCCAGGGGTGGGCGAGCTTGTGGGCGGGTGTGTGGATGAAACAAACAAACGGGCGGTCTTTCAGTTTGTTTTTTTTGCTCGTCAAGATCTGGTGCTGTCCAAGACTAAAACAGGAAAATGTAAATACTCCTGTGTCTGTCTCACTGTATTGTTTTTGAAGTCCTCTATTTCCGTTGAACCTTTTTTTTCTAATAACAGATACAAAGCCCTAACCAATCCATTGAATCATTAGACAGATCTACTAGAGGTCTCAAACTATTGTCTATCTTTCCATTCTACCATAACATTTTGGGTGTCGGTTGACCTACGTGAAACTTGAACGCAGCTACATATCACTGATCAAGAACTATTTACTCAAAAGAAAGAATGGCAGTAATTGTAATTTCAAAGATGTCTTAATCAGTTTCTCTTTGTATATACTTTCGCACTTTCAAGAGCCGATACTAAGAGTGCGGGAATCCAACAATGCCTTGTAATACAATTGGTTGCTGGGGTTCTAAGGAAAGTATCGATCGTTTTTCAATTTACGCAGGCCGTTTTGAACAATCAATGCATTGTTATTTTCCTTGGCCCCGCCCACACCTAAACATGAACCAACTTCGAAAATTGGATATGTTACTATATGTTATTGAAAAACACGAAGAGTAGCATTGTCACAGTGTACTCACAAGTTACTTCTACAGAAACTTGTTCATAACCACTTCGCTGAAATTCTACACTCAGTCAAGTTTGTTTATTTACTGAGGTACAACGGGTCAGAGGGGAAGTAGATCGTAGAAGGACAAACAAAGTACCTACACTATACAAATACACTGAAGACTAAGTCTTTCGTAGTTTTGAAGAGATTGATCGACAATGGTTGCAAACGGTCCAAAAATTATCCCAAAAATGTCTGATCGCCCAAGATAGCCTTAAGCTGAAACCTTTTCATAAGGTGACGGCCGCCTTATGATCATCTTCCCTCCGGTACTTACCCTGTCTCAAGTAACACGGGGGCTTCAGGTCTGAGACCACCACCAGCATTCATCGTAAACGAAAAAGAACGAACTGTTAAACACCAAATAGAACTAAAGCTTCTCAGGAACCTGAAACCCGCCAATTCAACTTATCAGTCTTCCCGATTGGGTAATTTTGACTCAGATCCTAAATCGGGATGACCAGTCTAAGAAACGGGTAAACGGATTTTGGTCCGCCATTATCCGCTCTAACCTAATATGGAACTACAGAGTACACTCCCACGCAAAAGTTGTTAGTTTTTTTATGGGTCTGCTTAAGAACTAGCTCACGCACTGCACTTGGGAGTGAGGCTTTGTGTTTTTTGAGCTCTAGCAACCTGAACTGTGGAACTCACAAAACTGGCATCTGGTTGACTGGGGCGGTCAACCGCCACCAGATACTAACGGAGACTGACCATCTTTCAATTTTCTAGACGGAACTGTTGGTCGACCACTTTTGAGTGTTTTTATGCATCTAGTTGCCGTAAACGCAAAACAAGAGAAAAACCAGATCCAGAATCTTCTTTACGGGCTTGTTCAAAACTAGTTCCGGACAGGAAGCTTTTGAAGTTCCGAGAGGCGGTCACATGTTGACCAAACGACCGGGTGAATGAAAGAAGTTAAAGTTGACGAAGATGACGACGTTAATAATAGGTGGAATGAACAAATTACCGTTGTGTGTCCTTGTGTTTACGTAGTGTAGAGCGCTCTATAGTAGAGTGGGTGGCGTCATAGAGACTTCAGTTGGCTCGAACCGGATTAAAGTAAATTTTTCATCTTTCGTCAGGCGACCCGCTGAGTGTGGAGTGCAGTAGGGGTAGTCAGTGTCAGTGCCTGATGTTACTGTAGAGTGAAGGGTGCACAGTGACACAGGTGGCTTTGGGTAATGTTCCCCCAGAAAAAACTTCTACAAATAACACATAACACTTGAGGGCTAGATCTCTAAAAAGAGTTACTACGATCAAACAGTGAAGGTTGAAATCTAGAGGTATATCAAAATTAACGGGTCAACCCCTGGTTAGATAAACTAACAAGAAACAGACACAATAAAAGAAACGCAACACAACAATCTCTCACTTCAACAGACAGGGCAGATGACGAAAAGAGACTCTTGTGTAAACCTGAAGCTCAGTTTCCCTAGCCAGGCCTCGCATTCTGTAAAAGGTAGTCAGAAACCCAAACAGCTCGAAGCCCCGAAGTCGTTTACAGAATGAACCTCATACAACTTATTTCTAAGGAGTTATGTTCAACCTTTCTGTGGGTTTCATGCCACAAGTGCGGTATTAGGTGGGTATATGATTACCAACGACACATCGTAAGATAGAGACCAGTTCAGTTGTTGATGCTAGGAGTCAAATCGGATTCCTTTGTAAGGCTTGTCTGAGGGTCTGTATCTGCACGATTCGGAAATATAGAGACAAAAAAACACTTCGTGAACTCTTAGCGACTTCTACCATAGCACAGAACCGGATAGATCATAAATTTTCTAATAGTACCCTAATTGAGCTTGTTCTAGGATCAAAAGAATACAATAGACTCTGCTAAATATCGGGAAGTCCGTCGGATTTAGTTTTTATTCATTTCAACATTCCAGATTTTTAAGAAATAAATGATATTCTAAATAATAATTCGTTATTATACGTCTCAGGCTCTTATTATAATTTCAGCATGAGTTATAGACCATGATTCATCCTGATTGTAGAGAGAATGTTCTTTTAAGATTTGTGCAAATGTCAAGATGACTAATCCATTACAAATACTATACTAGTTCACCAATATTTACAGTACAAAGCACGAGAATAGTGTAGGGAAGCCGGTGCTTCTTCTATGGTTGATGAATTATCGGTGAGGAAATAGATCCATGGTTGGTTAAGATACCCCTTATTATCTGTCAGGACCTCTAGTTTGGTGTTGAAGTGTGCGTTTTATGGTGTTATTGAATGGTTTGGTCATGGTGTTGGTTATGAGCCATTTTAATGGTTATGAGTCCAGGCGCAGCTTATACTTCTATTCAACTTTACATATACTCCTCTATTAAGTAGCAAGACAGAAGGCGCAGTGGTAAGAAAGGCATTGTCTAGACTATACAACAATAAAATAGGTAATTATAGTATACCACTACCATCTGGCCAATGATTAGGATAAATTACCCTATTTGGCCAATCCCTCACAGAATTCTTCATACATCCACCAAAATCTGGACATCTATAACCCAACTTTTACAAATATTTCTGCTAAAGACTATACAGACTCTAAAAGTATCACTCCAGCACAGAAGATGAAAGCAATTTGGAGTATTTATATGTCGTACTCTCAAATCAGAAAAATTCTATTGTATTCCAAGTTCGAAAATGGGTTATATTACAGTTTACGCCTTCTGCAAGGTTGCTGGGAATTAAATGTTGGTTAGACCAATAGTGACAAATTATTATTGACGTTAGCTTAGTGGAGGGGTAGTGCGGTAACCAAGTCTTGAGGAATGAGTCAGAAATAGTTTAGAGGCCTTTTAGTACTAAGCTAAATAGGAGAGATGGAACTACCGTACGCATTAGAGTGGTGGATTCCATCCACATGACCTACCAAAGCCCATGAAACACACATGTCTATATATCTTAGGACACAGGATGGATGAAGCAGAAGACAGAACAGAGTAACAGATTGTAGTAGCGGATATGTAATACAATGGAACGTGTGAGAGATGATGATATGTGTCACTAATAAAACGGGGTTAACCCCGAGCAAATAAATAGAACCAAAAAAACTGTTTCTACCAATCAGGCTCTACCAACCAGGTTGTGCTTTTCTAGACGACTAGATTGCAAAAGGATACAGGATTGATTATACCTAATCAAATCCAATCAACATTTAAATCGGTCCGGGCGGAGTAGCACCTCCAATCTCATCGTCGTTACTGCTAAGCGGAAACAAGCGGCGTTAACAAAAACCCAACCGTTAATGCCGCCGCGAGCCGACCGATGCATTAAAAATAATAATAAAAAGAAAACCAACTAAGCTTTGTCACCACCACCAGCGCTAACTCCTAAAGCAGCAACAAAACGGATTTACTTTCAAACTCCAAAGCAATTAGGACAAGGTAATTTCCCTCTGATGTATTTGTTAACGACAACGGTGAGCTTAAGTAAGAGTTGAGCGGTAATGCGGTGGCGGAACCGTTCTGCCGGCCCCTTTTCGGCTTTTCGGACGGACTTAATTTAACTCATCTCGGTGCTCGGGTTTACCTTGCCGCACCGAGCTTAAGGGCTGGGCTAACAATAACATAAAAAAAAACCCAGCCCGCAAATGAGTAATAGGATAGGAGGATGTGCGTGTGCGCCCAAGCGGTCGGTCGGCCGGTACGGCAACTCAGCGTATGTATATAAACATGAGTATATTCCCAAACTCTTGTGCACCTATCAATACGAAGACTAAGCATAAAAATACTGAACACGCGCGCGCAAGCTTACAAATTGGGAATTTATTTGTCAGACACCACATTAGTAAACAAACCACAAAGATATATAAAACATTGTCACTAGCAGCAAATATTTTTCAGAAGCTTACTCAAAAACCCCTCTATACACAAACCTTTGATGATTGCAACGATACCCGAGACTTACCAGCTCGCGTCAAAGGCGAGGGCCAAGCTATCCCATGAAGCTAGACAAGGCGACCATAACCTCAGAAAATTAGTGGGCCATGCGAATATGTTGGATAACATTATGGAATGCATTCACAACAAGGATTTTATTCAGCAGCCAGTGATTCCAGCCAAGGTGTCTTTTGAACCAATGAGATACAACCCAGACAATCTTTCTGATCTCACAACAGTCACATACATTGAAGATGACGATAGTTCAGATGATGACGAGTACAATGACGATGACGTGGGAGGGTTGCTCACCACTGTCGCATATGATTCGGATGAGGATGACCTCAGCTCTGATGATTCGGATGATGAAGAGGTGCTGGAACCAAAAGAGCTCCTGACATTAAGACATAGTTTGAACAGATCCTATAGAAGACTACCCACCATTGATGAGCTGTCTGAGCAGGAACTGGATGAACTGGAGGATTATTCATCATCTGACGACGAGGAAGGATTTGACGTTGAGGAAGAGGAATATGAAGTTGATCTTGCTGACATGAAGGATACTCCTCCATCGTTGAGTTATTCCTCAAGCACCGATGATGAAGAAGAAGAAGAAGAGGAGGCTAGCGAAGAGAAGGAGACTCACTACATTGAAGAGATTGATTTTGCTGATCTGGAGAGATTTGGACAAATAAAGACCACTGGCTCTTTGCTTGAGACCCCTCCTGCGTTCTCCAATTTTTTAAATCAGAGACCTGGTGTCATTTACTGATTGATTTTCCTCCCTCCCAATTTTACTTCTTAATGAGACTTTTCACTTTTACGACCTTGACGAACTAACGATTTATCTATACATAGACTTATTTTTTTCAGTACATACTTTTATTGATTGCACTGTCATCTATTGAGGAGATCAATCTACAACTTAGTCATCGTAATAAACTCTCCCTTACTTCTTTTCCATTCAGCATTCAGTTTAGTTTATACTGTGCGTGCCCGAACCATTGAAATAAATCTAAATAGGGATGAGTCAGAAAAATTGTGACTGGACAGAGATGGTAGGAGGCGAAATCACAACACACCAGCTGTTCATCATCCCAAATGTCTGAAGTCGTCCACATCATTGATGTTGAGTCAGGTAACCTGCGTTCTTTACAGAACGCGATCGAGTTTCTCGGCTATGAGACCAAGCTAATTAGAGAGTCCTCTGACCCTGCGATTCAACAGGCTGCAAGGCTATTTCTTCCTGGTGTGGGTAACTATGGTCACTTTGTCAACCAGCTGACATCTAAGGGATTCGAGAAACCAATCAGAGAGTACATTGCAAAGGGCAAACCGATCATGGGTATCTGTGTTGGTCTGCAGACATTTTTCAGAGGAAGTGACGAGGCCCCAGAGAGTGAGGGTCTCCAGTTTATCGATTTCGATCTGAAGAAGTTCGACTTTAAGGACAACGGGAAAAGTGTTCCTGAGATTGGCTGGAACTCTGCCTCTTCAGTGGGTGGTGGTGATCATCTGATATATGATATCAATCCAAATGACCGCTACTACTTTGTCCACTCGTATGCGGCCATTTTGAATGATTCATTGGAGAAGAAGTTGCAGACTGAAGGTTGGGAGGTATCCACCACTACTTATGGATCTGAGAAATTTATTGCTGCATTCTCAAGAGATAACATCTTTGCGACTCAATTTCACCCTGAAAAGTCTGGTATTGCTGGTCTCAATATCATCAAGGCCTTTCTTGAACAGAGAAAGACCACACCAACACCTCAGATCACAGCTCCAAACGATGGCTCAAACAATGGCCTAACGAGAAGAGTTATTGCTTGTCTTGATGTTAGAACTAATGACAATGGTGACCTGGTTGTGACTAAGGGTGACCAGTACGATGTCCGTGAGAAGGATAGCGCTGGTGGTGATGTCAGAAACCTCGGTAAGCCAGTGGAGTTGGCCCAGAAGTACTACGAACAAGGTGCAGATGAGATCACATTTTTGAACATCACATCCTTCAGAAATTCTCCAATTGCTGACGCACCAATGCTTTCATTGTTGAAGCTGGCTGCTAAGACGATCTTCGTTCCGTTGACTGTTGGCGGTGGTATCAAGGATGTAGTGGACCCTGATGGGACTCTGGTACCTGCCCTACAAGTAGCTTCCCTTTATTTCAGAGCTGGTGCTGATAAGGTCAGCATAGGTACAGATGCAGTTGTGGCTGCTAAGAAGTTCTACGAACTTGGTGAAAGAGGCGATGGCACTTCGCCAATTGAGACAATCTCCAAGGCCTATGGTAACCAAGCTGTTGTCATTTCTGTTGACCCAAAGAGAGCATTTGTGTCTAATCCAGAAGACACAAAGAACAAGACGTTCAAAACTAGATTTCCTGGTCCAAACGGCGAGGAGTATGTCTGGTACGCAACCACTATCAAAGGTGGCCGTGAAACCACTGATCTTGGAGCATTCGAGCTGGTTCAGGCTTGTGAAGCCCTTGGTGCAGGTGAAATACTACTGAACTGTATTGACAAGGATGGATCCAACTCTGGTTATGATTTGGAGTTGATCAATCACATCAAGTCTGCCGTTTCCATTCCTGTTATAGCCTCCAGTGGTGCTGGTAAACCTGAACACTTTAGTGAGGTTTTCGACAAGACTTCCACTGATGCGGCTCTTGGTGCTGGAATGTTCCATAGAGACGAGTACTCTGTTGAGGATGTGAAGTTACATCTGAGAAAGGAAGGCTTCCAGGTTAGATTGGATGACGTTACACTATAGATTTTCATATATGTATAAAGATGATTTTCATTTCGTTAAAACTTTGGATGTAATATTTAAAACACAGGAGAGGTACTCTTCTAATCCTTATTCGTCCTCTAATTTGTCCTCTCTTTTCTCAGACTCTTCATCTGACAGTCTAACACCACCACTGACAGAGAATTGGCCACCGGCAGCGATCAATTTGATATCATGGTCCTGCGTGGCAGTGTTCTTGATTCTGGTTGGGGTCTCCACATCCTCCCCAGCGGGACCCAAACCCACAGCATAAGTTTCACCAAACCCCCAAGAATAAACGACACCAAGTTCAGAGATGGCTAATGAGTGATGAGAGCCAACAGCGACCGATCTGATCCTTGGAATGTTTCGAATCTTTGTTGGGATCGGCACAGATCTTGGCTTGCCGTGGACATCTTTGAAGGTCTCCTCTGGCAGATCAGCTTTAGCTATACCAATCTCAAACATATCGTATCTACCAAATGCATAAACCGAGCCGTCCTCTGAGAGTGCCAAGGTGTGGTGCTCACCCGCAGCAATAGACTTGATATTTTTGTCTGACAGGAGTTCCACCTCAGTAGGGTTGGCAACAATGGAACCATCCTCTAGATGAGAGGACACACCACATTGACCAAACTGGTTAAGACCCCATACTAAGACCTTACCCTCTTCTGTGATGGCAAAACAGTGGAATTCACCGGATGCAATGTACTTGACTCCAGCTAAACCAAACTCTCTTGGTTCTAGAGTTTTGAGTCTGTTTCTCTCCAAAATTCTTCTACCCAATTGGAATTGTTGGCCGTTACCCCAAGCATAAACGACACCCTTGGCGTCTAGACCCAGAATATGGTCTTTACCCGAGGCCAATTGAACAATATCTTTGAACTCACCCACCTTGGCTGGCGTCTTTTGGATTTCAACGTTGTGCTTAAAGCCCAGGACACCCTCATTACAGCGGAAAGTACCCCATGCATAGACATCACCATTTGCAAACAATACGGCTGACATATTGTCGGTGGCAACCACTTGGATGATCTTTAAATCCTTTGGAAGACCCTCAACCTTTCCTGGGGTCGATTCCAGTTCGTTCAAGTCACCATCATCATCCCCATCATCTTCGTCACTGTTATTGGCATCCATGTCCTTGAGCACTTCTTTAGCACCAGACGTATCCCTTCCTAGAACGAATAAGTCGTTCGAACCCCAGGACCAGACCTGACTCTTGTGATCAAGAGCCAAGTTGTGCATACCACCAGCTGCAAAGTCAACAATACCCAGATCTTTCAGGAACGGGTTCAGTCTTGGCCTCTTAACTTCCTTGGTTTTAGCCTCTGGACCTAGACCCAGTTCACACATGGAGCCAGTACCCCAGACAAAGATATCTAACTTCTCAGTTTTGGCTGATGGGAATTCATTGATCTTTGGGAGGTGTCTGAATGAATTGACTGAACGGCCAGTGTGTCTAGCCTTTTTCAGTTTGGAGGTGGTTTCCTCTGACGCAGAACGTTTTCTGTCCAAAGCGACCATATCTGTAGTAAAATGTGTGGAGGGAGCTGTCTGTCTGCCTGGTTGTTGTTGTTGTTTATGGAATCAAAATTCGATTCGAATCTATACACAAAATCTTCTTTTTTTTTCAGATCATCCGAAAAGGGTATAATCCGACCCAAGTAACCGGATTTAATTTGATTTAAATTTTTTTTTTTGTATGGCGATGCTTTCATTAAAGAAACTTTTTCTTCTTTCTGTAGAAAGTGGCGTTGCGTTGGTTTTAAGAACAAAAACATGGGTAAGGCTGCTAGATCCAAGGATCTGAAACAAAGACATGATCCTCTGTACAAGGAGCTGTCTACTCAGGGGGGTAACTTGAGAACCAAGGCCAGAGGTAAGAAGAAGGAAGAGAAGAATGAGGAAGATGGTGAAGAGTTCATTGACAGTACATCTTCAAGAAAAATTTTGCAACTGGCTAAAGAGCAGCAAGAAGAACTGGAGCGCGAGGAAGCACAGGAACAAAGTGCATTTGGGTTTGGATCCAGATATGAAGCTGAAGCTGATTCTGATTCTGATTCTGATGAAGACGGAGAAGAGTATGATGACATCTCCAACTTTGGTGGTTCCGATGAAGAGTACGAGATTGATGAGGAGGAGATTGATGAAGCAGATGCGAGATTGTTTGAACAGTACATGCTACAACAGAGATCTGCATCTGAATTTGGTTCTGACGGGCAGAGTTACAATCTGGTTGACAAGATTCTTGCCAGTATTAAGGAGAAGGAGGCAGGCAGCCAAGCTGCTCCTCAGGCTGAGGCTGAAGAGAGACCACAGGATGCGGTTCTTCTTCCTCCAAAGGTCATTGCTGCATACACACAAGTGGGTTTGATTCTGTCTACATGGACCCATGGTAAGTTGCCAAAGCTATTCAAGGTTATCCCATCTTTGAATAACTGGGAGGATGTCCTTTACGTGACAAACCCTGATGCATGGACACCGCACGTTGTATATGAGGCTACCAAGCTATTTGTTTCCAACTTGCAGTCCAAGCAAGCCGAGAAGTTTGTTGAAAGTGTTCTTTTGGAGAGATTCAGAACCGACATCGAGACCAGCGAAACACACACATTGAACTACCACATTTACAGAGCTCTTAAGAAGTCCCTTTACAAACCAGGTGCCTTCTTCAAGGGATTTCTATTCCCGCTGGTGCAAGGTGGTTGTACTGTTAGAGAAGCTACCATTGCTGGTTCAGTTGTCGCTAAGGTCTCTATCCCGGCTCTTCATTCATCCGTGGCACTAAACTATCTTTTGAACCTTGACTTCACACCAGCAACCACTGTTTTCATCAGAATTCTATTAGAAAAGAAGTATGCCCTCCCTTACCAAATTATTGATAACTTGGTGTTCTACTTTATGAAGTTCAGAATTGTGACGACGACGACGCCAACGACGGCTAACATGGACATGGACACGGACTCCAAGAGGAAACAACCACAGCAGCCACCTTTGCCAGTAGTGTGGCATAAAGCGTTCCTGGCGTTTGCCCAACGCTACAAAAATGATTTGACAGAGGATCAGAGAGACTTCCTTCTCGAGACTGTCAGACAGAGAAACCATAAAGACATCGGCCCAGAGATCCGCAGAGAGCTTCTTGCTGGTGTTCCTCGTGAACCACCAGCACAAGAGAGGGAAGTTGCCATGGCTGATAATTTTTGATCTGCATCAATCACAAGAACAGAAAGAAAGATTGTAACATAGTTTATAGAGAGTCCAATATTCAAATACTGTTTGTAGTTGTTGAACGGTAATCTTCTATCTTCTGAAGCTTCTTGATCTTGATGAGGATAAAAATAAATACTAGAAAAAAAACAAAAGAAAAAGGAAAAATAATAACAAAAAAAAAAATTCTGACATCAACACAAAAAGCCCAGATAAATAAATTGAAAACTGGGCAGAAATATATCAAGTTCTGGTTTAAAACGGCCCTTATTCAGCGATCGAGCAGCGTAATGTCGCAGTTGAATAGGGCCAGCTCAAACAACAGTAACTCGACGGGCTCTTCAGCGGGTTCGCCTCAGGGCGATAGCAGAGCCGCATTTTCCAAGTCACTCACTGACAGGTATTCGTCTCTTCGGCAAGGTACTACTGGTGCTACCACCACCAGTGAGCAGTCTTCTTTCGACGACTCATCTTCATCATTAGCGCCGAAACCAATACAGAAAACAACATCAAGGAGCTCGGTAACGTCCACAGTAGGCTCTTTGGTGGCGAAGATACCCATCAGTGGTGCCACGACAAGACTGAAGAAGACATACAAAGGGCTTTTTGATGGTGTGAGCCATGCGCCCACAGATGGACCAGTGACGAAACATTATGACCACAGCAGTGGTGCCAGCAGTATTTCATCGGTCCCGTCAAGCTCATATGACGACCTTCGGTCACTTGGATCGATGTCATTAGATCCAGACGATTCAACATTTGACACTCCAGAGATACCCAATGCCCTGGTTACTGGACTGCCACTACTGAGGGTCACACGAAAGAAGAGAGTTCAGAGGATATTCCAAATTGACTTGGAAAAAGCTGTCGTGACGTGGAAAACACACAAAAGTATGAGTCTTGACAATATTGTACAAATCAGAGTGGGAAACGATGCGAAGAATTACAGAGAGGAGTACAACGTTCCCCAAGATCAGAGCGATTTATGGGCTACTATTATCTACAACGATAAAGGGAGCACCTCCAAACTCAAAGCGTTACATATTATTGCACCAAACGAAGACGACTTTGAATTGTTTGTATCCACATTGGCACACCTGGTTTCAAAGAGAAGAAACTTGATGAAGTATCTCTCTATCCCTGGAGAGAATTTTGCAAACATACACTGGAAGAATTACACCTCCAAAGAAGACTCAAGCGAGTCTCTACTCTCCTTTGATGACATTTTGAAGTTGACCAAGAGATTACATTTCAACTGCAATGAAAGAACATTGCATCAACTCTTTACTGAAAACGATATTGGAAACAAAAAGGCTCTGAATTTTGAGGAGTTTCAAAAGTTTGTCAAGAAGTTGAAGCAGAGACCTGAGATCTTACAGATATTTCATCGGTTTACACATAACAAACCAAATATGACCAAGAGACAATTTCAAGACTTTATCGAGATGGAACAACTTCAGTTCGAACCACCAAAGACTATTGATCACTGGTTTCACAAGTACTGTAAGGACCTAAACTATCTGACCGTTGACTCATTCACCAACTACCTCACCTCATCGCTAACTTCTCCAATGAAGATGATAAATGATGATATTTCCCGTCCGTTGAACGAGTACTACATTTCCACCTCACATAATACATACCTCATTGGAAAGCAGTTTGGGAACTCATGTTCCATTGAAGGATACATCAAAGCTCTCCAGCGAGGCTGCAGATCTATCGAGATTGACATTTGGGACGGTGACACGGGCCCTGTGGTGCGCCATGGAAAGCTCACTGGCTCGCTTTCTACAAGAGATGTGTTTGAAGTGGTTAGAAAGCACGCCTTTTTGATATCACCGTACCCCTTGATTCTGTCACTGGAAATCCACTGCAAACCAGAGTATCAGCTGAAGGTAAAAGACCTTATCCTGGAGATCTTTGTTGATGTGCTGTTGACTAAACCACTGTATCCAGATAGTTCAAAGCTGCCATCGCCAGGAGATTTGAAGCATAAGATACTGATCAAAGTCAAGAGAACATCCAATGAAAATGGACTGGGTGTGAACAGTCAGAGCTCTGCCTCTTTATTGGCAAGTTCATCATCAAGTAGCAGTGAGGATTTTCAAAAACTGAAGAAGTTCAACCAAAAAAAGAACTTCAAGATTGTTCCGGAACTGAGCGATTTGGGAGTTTATACACAAGGATTGAGATTTACCAACTTTTCTCTTCCAGAATCTAAGACCATGAACCATATCTTTTCGTTCAGTGAAAGAAACTTCAATTCGATGACCAAGGATCCAGAGAAGAATTACCTTGTCTTGAAACACAATAGAAACTTTCTGATGAGGATCTATCCATCGGGTTATAGATACAACTCCACTAACTTCACACCACTCAAATATTGGAACTATGGCGTTCAGATGGTGGCCACAAATTGGCAGACATATGACTTGGGACAGCAGGTAAACGAAGCAATGTTCAACGTTGGTGACAGGGACGGATACATCCTCAAACCTCAGTACCTGAGAAACGTGAATAATATCAAGTTTAAAGATTTGGTCAAACCCAAACCCAAAGTCATCAAATTCAAGATTGATATTATCTCGGGCCAATTGCTACCAAGACCAAAAGAACTTAGACCAGAGGAGAACCTCAGTCCGTTTGTGGTGTTGGAATTCATCGAGGCTGAGATGCTGGATACGATGAAGATCTCTGACATTATGACTAACCTCACTACTTACTCATACACCGGTGCAGGCCCCACAAGACCGGTGTATTTCAATGGGTTTAATCCCGTATGGAATTACAGGTTTGAAGGAAAGTTCAGAAGTGGTAATGGACTAGACTTTGTCCGTTTCTTGGTGAAGACTGGGGAGATCACCTTTGCTGTCAACTGTTCCAAGTTGAGTAATTTCAAACAGGGATTCAGACATATCCCGCTTTATGACTTACAAGGCGAGGAGTACATTTTTTCCACCCTCTTTATTAACATCAAGTATGAAGAAGTGCTTGATGAATCATAGCACTATGGGTTTTCATTTGCATTATTCTTGAGCCGGGCTTTTAACGACAATACTGTACATAATACTATTATTGCATCATCATCATCATCAACAACAGAAACAAAAGTAAACCCCTACAATTGTAGCATGATCATTTAATATACACTTATACTCTAGAGATATACAACAGCTCAATCTTTCTTTAACTCAAAGTACTCTGTTCTTACACCATCTTTTGTCACGATCAAGATTTCCAAGCCATCACCAACGTGAATGTGTCTTTCAGTTGCTGAACTAAAGGCATCTCTCACGAGCTGAATCACCTCCTCCAAAGTGAGATATCTCAACTCTTTCTTCTTCTTACCATCTGAGCCTGGCTCGTACTGATTCTTAAAGTTCACCTGATTGTCAAGGAATGGCATAATCAAACTAGCAGCAGCTCCACCAGCACGACACTGCTCGCGCTCATAAGATCCCACTGGGTCAAAGGAGTACACCGCTCCTTTGCCTTCTTCATCTAAACCAGCAATGATGGTGTGAACATAGTATGGGAAGAATCTCTTCCCGTACAGCATATGCTGTATAAATCTAGCCGCAGAGGAGATTGTGAGCTTCTTGTTGTGGTTGAAGTGATACCACTTCAATTGATTCTTGAATCTTGAAATCAAGGAGTTACTATCAGCACTGAATCCATTAGCAGAGATCACCATGTTGTCACCCACATCAAACACTTTTGGTTCATAACGTGTGTTGATGGAGTAGCCCACTGTGTGACGAGTATCACCAGCTAGAACTGCAAAGTCCTCACCTGCGATTCCCAGAATGGTACCACCAGAATCGGAGTATGGATTAAAGCGGTGCTCGATTGGCACAGAAGTGGCTTCAGAAGAGTAATCAGAGGCAATGGTGGCCATATCAATTGCTGTTCCCTTGGACTCTGAGGTTATTGTCTGTATGTGGGTTTTTAAAGAGATTATTTTGCCACTGGTTTGGTTTTTGGTACAAGGCCAGGGGTCGGAATTCGGATGAGATCCGAATCAGGGATCGTCCACGGGCGTAGGGGCTCGTAATGCATTCTGATGATGCTGTCTAGTTGAAACATACAAACAAATAGCTGAAACGTCAAAGCTCCTGTCTATCTATCCTATTAAAACCCAATAAATAATTTCTCTCTCTCTTGCTCACTCTCTATATATACTTTCCCTCTTATCGGTGGGTGTGGATGGATACACACAAAAAAAAATCAGGCTTTAGAAGCTTTGATAGCTCTTCTAGACTTCACAGCTTCAGCCAACTCTTTCAACATGTCAACAGTGGATTCCCAGCTCACACAGCCATCAGTGATTGAGACACCGTATTTCAAACCGGATTTACCTTCAGCTGGGATGGATTGCTTACCTTCGTTAATGTTGGACTCAATCATCAAACCAATAATGGACTCCTCACCATTGGCAACTTGTCTGGCCACCTCTTTGGATACAATTGGTTGGTTTCTGTAGTCCTTGTTAGAGTTACCGTGAGAGCAGTCAACCATAAGGACACCGTCTACTGGCAATTTGGACTTGGCATCTTGAACAGAGGCTTCATCATAGTTGGTACCTTTCTTACCACCTCTCAATATAACGAAACAGTTCTTGTTACCCTTGGTGGTGGTGATGGCAGCAATACCGTGTTTGGTGACACCCATGAAATGGTGACCATGAGAGGCAGCCATAACAGCATCGATAGCAACATCCATGGAACCATCAGTACCATTCTTGAAACCGATTGGGAAGGAGAGTCCAGAAGCCAACTCTCTGTGCAGCTGAGACTCAGTAGTACGAGCACCGATCGCACCAAAAGACAACAAGTCAGCCAAGTATTGTGGAGAGATAGTATCCAACATTTCAGAGGCAATTGGCACACCCTTGTTGGTCAAGTCTGCAAACAACTGTCTAGACAATCTCAAACCCTTGTTGATATTGAAAGAGGAGTCCAACTCTGGATCATTGATCAAACCCTTCCAACCAACAGTGGTTCTTGGCTTCTCCAAGTACGCTCTCATCACGACAACCAACTCGTTACGCAACTCATCGGACAAAGCTTTCAATCTGTCAGCGTAGACCATGGCAGCATCGTAGTCATGAATGGAACATGGTCCGACAACAACTAGCAAACGGTCATCCTTCTTCTGAATGACATTGATAGAGTCATCTCTACCCTGAGTGGCGGTTTTCAGAGAGGTCTTTGTAGCTGGAACTTCATGTTGTAGAAGAGCAGGGGAAACAAGCGGATTGTAGCCCGCGATATTCAAGTCTTCAACTTCTTCTAAGGCTGGGGTTGTGGCAGGCTGGATGGACATAGTCAGTTAGCGTTTGTATATAAAGTACAGCTCCTTAAGTTTAATGGAAGAGAAAATTGAGAAGAATATTGTTTTTGTGTTAAACCAAAAAAACCAGGGAAAAAACCAAGGCAAAAAACAGAAAAAAAAAGACAAAGACGAAAAAAAGTGAGACTCGACTCGGCAATCGACGGCTAATGACATATCTAAACTTAACTTTACCATCTACTTTCGTCTTGTAATAACCGGACTCAGAGTCTAAGAGTTTTGACACAAAATCCGAATTGCGGGTTTATCCGTATTCTTCTTGATTCTCTTTGCCTTGCTTCGTTAGCGCAGCGTTATACTTTTTTTGAGGTACTTGAGAGAAAAGTTTTCACTTTACTTTTTTGTTGACTCATAATCATCACCACAAACCCAAACCAAACCCACACTCGCCAACCCAACACAGAGTGGGGGAAATTGCAGAACAAAAAATCTCATTAGGTAAGCAGTATTACGTGAATACATCTGATAAAATATGATTGGGTACCACTAATTACCCAATAGATTGGTATACTGTTGGATTGAAAAAGCAAAGAAAACGCAACCGCAACCCTTTCAAGAGGTGACAATTAGAGAGAGATACAACAATAGATAGATGAATGTCTTACTGATTGATTTGATATATAAACCGGAGCGAAAAAAAATCTTCCCCGCCAGGACTCGAACCTGGAATCTTCTGGTTTCAGAAGTAACTACTGATTAATCGTAGCCAGACGCCGTGACCATTGGGCCACGAGGAACAGATCTCTGTTTTCAAGAACATGTTAATAGATCAAGTAAAGTTGGTGACAGACAGGGCTTCAAATCAAATCAAACTGCTGGCTGTCTGTTTGTTGGGATGAAGGGTGTACAAGAATCATTGATAACACCTTTCCCCTGACACTCGTAGCAATTACTCACCTGAGTTAGTATATTTTGGGGAGAAAAAGAAATGCCCAAGAAGTCTAATAAGTTCAAAGCGAACTTAAGAGCAGACCCCAGTCTGCTCTTCTATGGTTCAGCTATTTATGACTTCTTATCACCGTTCAAACGAGCTCAACACCAATGGGCTGCAAGGTACATGGTTGTGATATTTGCAGTTATCATTCGATCTGCCGTTGGACTTGGCTCATACTCTGGTTTCAACATGCCACCAATGTTTGGTGATTTTGAAGCACAGAGACATTGGCTTGAGATTACCCAACACCTACCCATCTCTAAATGGTACTGGTACGATCTTGAATACTGGGGACTTGACTACCCTCCACTCACCGCGTATCACTCATTGTTACTGGGAAAGCTCGGTTCGCTGATTAATCCTTCTTGGTTTGCATTGGACAGCTCAAGAGGCTTCGAGTCTACAGAGCTGAAGTCGTTCATGAGATTCACAGTGATAATCAGCGAAGTGGCAATCTACATCCCTGCCGTGCTGCGATTTGCAAGATGGAGTGGAAGATCAATCAACCAATCTCCAATTGACCAGACGATTGTTGCCAGTGCTATCTTGTTTCAACCTGCCCTTATTTTGATCGACCATGGCCATTTCCAGTACAACTGTGTGATGCTTGGTCTCACACTTCTATCTATAGTGCATTTGTTTTATGAGAACTATCTCCTGGCTTCTGTTTTCTTTGTTCTTTCACTGGGATTCAAACAGATGGCCCTTTACTACTCGCCAATTTTCTTCTTTTACCTTTTAGGCAGATGCATCACTTTTTCCACTTCCTCTAGTATTTCTTCTTCTTTCTGGAAAAGAATCAACCTACTGAGGTTAGTATTGATCGTGATAGCGACAGTTTTGACTTTTATTGGACTTTTTAGTCCTCTCGTGCTCTTTGGTGACTTTGGAAACCTCAAACAGTCAATATTTAGAATATTTCCTTTCAGCCGTGGTATCTTTGAGGATAAGGTTGCCAACTTTTGGTGTTTTGCCAATATCTTCATCAAGTTCAAGTTGAGATTCACACAGGAAGAACTTCAGAAACTCTCACTATTATTCACCTTTGTGGGATTCACACCATCCTGCATTCTCATCTTCTTGAGACCTCGGAAAAAGCTGCTCCTATGGGCGCTTTCAGCCTGTTCGTTTTCCTTTTATATGTTTTCTTTCCAAGTTCACGAGAAGACGATCCTGGTGCCTCTGTTACCAATAACTCTCCTCTACTCAACAACAAATACTGACGATATTGCAATGGTTTCTTGGATCAACAACATTGCACTCTTTAGTTTATGGCCACTGTTGAAGAAAGATGGTCTCATTCTGCAATATTTTGCCCTTTTTGGCCTTTTTAACTGGTTAATGGGTAATCTGAGCTTCCTCACACCAAAGTTTTTACCTTGGTTTTTAACTCCAGGTCCTTCAATCTCATCAATAAGATCAAAGACAAAGAAGAGACATGGTCTTCCATCTAACTGGATCTGGTCAATGATTATTCTCACCTCATACGCTGTAATGTCAGTGATACACATGTGCGATTTCTTAGTTGCTCCACCTGCCAAGTATCCTGATATTTGGGTTTTGGCCAACATCTCTCTGTCATTTGGTTGTTTTGGATTGTTTTGGTTATGGATCCATTATAAAATGTTCAAACTCCGTGGTATCCAAGTGTGAGAGGGGAGAGAGAACTACACCTCTTCTTTTTTTATTATTCGTGGTAATAATTAATGGCACATATCGATATTTAGCATGTAGGAAACACTATACCCTTCTTCAATTGTCGGTCAGCTGTAAATATCCCCCATTCAGTCTCCCATTTGGTATTCTCTCTGTGGTATACTTTTTTCCAAGGTTCATCAAAAGCTTCAAAATAAAACCATGGGATATTCTTGTCCTTTGACCCACAAATCCAATGGTTTAAAAAGTATTGCATCTGTCTTTTCCCAGCCACTGCTGAATTGAAATTCCCACCTTGGTAGGGCCAGCCCACCTCTGAGATAACCAAGTCAATTTCCCCCCCTGCTGGTTTTTTCTGCATGGCTTCCTGCCGAATTGGTTCCACATTAGTATCGACAAAGTCATACACCCACTGTGTTGAATTCACAACATGATCGCCGTTGAAAAAAGGATGCGTGTTGGATCCAAAAATATCTGAAGCTTCCATGATTTCAATACCGGCTCTGGAACCTAATTCTGAAGTGCCTACAGGTAGGTTCCATTTTAGTTCGTCAACCACAAATGATTTAGCCTCATTGATATATCTAGCCAACCCTTGGGGTGTTTGATCTTCTCTGAATAGAACCTCATTACCCACATAAATGGATTCAAAGTACTCTCTTGGGTATCTTCTAAGCAAAGATTTCATTTCCTGCATCTGTTGCGTATTAATTGCCTCATCACGTCCAATCCAGACACCCAATGCTAGTGAGACATTTAAGTTCAATGCCTTAATAGATTCCAAAATGAACTTGGCTTGGTTGCACTGAGTGCCATATGTTCTGATTCTTGAGGTCACCTGAGATAGAAGGGCAACATCCAAGAGTACATCGTGTAAGGTAACACCACACATTGGATAAATAACGTTCCTAGGAGCATAGTCGATTCCATAAAACACATTCTGCAAGGCAGTATTGTTCATCACTGACATAAGCTCCAGGTTATTCCTATACTGCTCAGGCAACTGAGAGAGGTCTGTGATCCCAGCTATGCTAGCAGACAAATCAGGAACAATTGTGTTGATTTTGGTTTCTGGTATAGTAGTATTCTCAAATACCTTGTTTACCGAAAGGCTCAGTGGATCAAAACTCTCCTTTGAAATGAACTCATCCAACAATTCTTTCCTATGTTCAGGGTTGATGTTTGCAAGGTAACTCTTAACAGTGGATTCAGTACCTCTAGAGTAAATGATGATAAATGGAATGAACGTACAGAGGGACGCCATCAACAAAACAAACAATACCCAAATGATGACATATTGAAACCGTTCATCTTTCCGGGCCAATCCAGTAAAGTCCCCTGATTGTCTGGTCCAGAAATTGGGTCCAGAACTCTTATTCAACTTTGAATCTTCAGCTTTATAAAAGTTCTTGAATGGTGGACTGAAAGCAGTTAAGAATCTGTTTCTCTTAACCATAGAAGACTCAGGTTTGGGATGAGGAGCAGCAGCAGCAGCAGCAGCAGAATTTGTTGTTGTTAGCTTCAAACAGTTTAGTTCGGTCTCATTGGTCAATGGGTTAAAATGGGATTCCTCAGAAATCACATCATGAAGACGGCCATATCCATCTTCTTGGTTTTGTAAAATCTCGCCTCTATCTTGATCATCAAGGAGACTCTGAGTCACCGCTTCGTTCAATTTCACCTGAAACGAGGAAGAGTCGTTAGTAGAACAAGTATCAGTAGCGGTTTTTTGCAAGCTCTTTGTTCGACTTATAATTTGCTTGGACTGGGAGAAAAGCACAGGAGGAGCAGTATCATTGTTATTAGTAGTACAACCTGTATTCATCAGTTTTTTCTTGGCTTGTACTGATTTTGATCTAGAAAGACCATTTTTGATTATTTCTAGATCTGTTGGAGCTCTTTCGAGTGACTTCGTGCTCATCACCACCGCCGCTGCCGTCGCCGTCGTGTCATCTTGTGGCATTGGGGGTTTCTGGTTGTGATCACTAAGAGAGTTTGAAGACAGCAGTGCAATAGTTGTCTTCTTCAATGGTTCTTCTTGTCCACTTCTTGCGGTCTTCATTGAGTTATGTTCGGCATCCACCAGACCAATAACCATCTCCTTATCAAAATGCAAGTCAGTTATTGACTTCGTGGATATGGAACGTGGTGTCTGTTTTGATTTTCCAGCAAGGTAACTACTAACAGGATGAATCACCCCAAGGGATCCTGCACTTTTGATTAGCTTGATACCATTGAATGTATTTGTTGACACGATTGGAGCTGACTTGGCCTCGATCTTGGCGCTGGCCTTGGCCCCATGGCGGCGGTTGACCGCGTCGTCACCGCCATCACCATTTGAAGGTTCAGAGTTAAATGAATAGTTACTCGAAGCGCCATTGTCTCTGGAAACAGCTCTTGAACCAGGTAAAAGTTCAGTAGAGCTGGGCCCCAGCTCCTCTATACAGTTATCCAACAGGTATGAGGCTGGGTTCATTGGAACATTGTCGTTGTCGTTGTTGTTGAATGGATCAGAGGGAAGCTGCTGTTTTGTGCTTTGGCATTTCGATGAGTAGCTCATGCGGCTGACTGGATTGGAAATGATGTCAATCACTGACTTCTGGAGAGAATCATCTTCCCTACTCTTGGGTGAGCCTCCTTGCTTGTCAGGATTGTCCATATGAAGTAGACCGGGCGATCGATCACAAAAGCAGTATGTGTCTGCTGTTGTACACCCTGGATTGGATCAGAGACAGGATAAAAATAAGCCAGAACAACATTGTGGAAATATCAGTTCGGGGTGATTTGTGGGTTTCTTCCTTCGTCTGTGTGTGTGTGGGAAGGGCTCTAGTTTGGTTTTTGTGTACAGACTTTTTTTAAACAAACAAACAAACAAAGAAACGGCGGCGGAGGTCGCACTGAAGTGTAGAGAGAAATTGGTTGCCGCAGAGAAACAAGAGAAAAAAATGTAAGAAACTTTATAGTACGGCGTGACCACCTCCCCCTGTAAGCGTACCACCATTAAAGCCACACACCCAACCGCACACTCAACGACACTAACAGAGGACGAGCAATAGGAGGAAGAAGAAGGAGGGCAGGGGAGGACTTGTCAGGTGAAGGAGGTTTAAAGGGACAGGGGCAAAATAAAGCTCACGCGACCCTAAAAAGTCCCACTTAGACTCAGACTTTCAGACTCAGACCTAGATCCAACACGTTTCTGGCTGCAGCTTAAAGTGTGAGTCCGGATCGGCCGTTAACCGCCTGGGTTTTTTTTTTCCCTCCCTCTCCTCTCACTTTTTTTTCCGTTTGGAAATAGAAGGGAAGGGGAAGAAACCTAAGTGACAGCTCATTCAAATTCTCACTTTAGGTGGTCAGCTTCCTGCTGCTAGCATTGGAGTTACTACGGTTCTTTATTTATATCGAAAAAGGGGCTCGTCTCTCTTTCTGTGTCTTTGTTTCTCTCGTATTCTCTTGTTGATATTCAACTCATACTTCTATACGCAGATACCTGCTTATTATTTTTTTTTCTTCCTTTCTCTCTTTCATTCTTTCTTTTCTCGTATTGCACGCACACACTGGTCTCGCCTTAATAATTGCTGGGTCGGTGGCGTTACATTTGGTCTTATTAGCTACACTGGAGTTACGTACTCACTGCCATGAAGTTCTCACATTCACTGCAGTTCAACGCAGTGCCTGAGTGGTCTACTAAGTATATTGCATACTCAAACTTGAAGAAGCTCATTTATAACCTTCAAAGGGAGTCCCTTCTTATTCAGGGAAATCACAACAGAAATGACAGTGAGGCATCATATTTAATCACTGGTGACCACCGCCACACCAGAGATGCAACAAAGGTCTTTCTTGCAGCACTTGACGCTGAACTCAAGAAGATTGATAGCTTCTACCAGGAAAAGGAGGTTACAACATATGAGGACCTCCTTCTCTTTGAACACGACTTTGAAGACTTCGAAGTCGAGCTACAAGGAGGAGGTAGAGGACAGCCTCTTCGTCGTCACAAGTCTATTCCTTCATGTATGGGAAATAACTCTAACGCCCATAGTGTCAATGGATCGCCAGCTGTCTCGGACGACGACGAGGAGGAGGAGGACGATATACAGCCATTCAGGCCTGAAAATACCTCAAGGGTGAGAAGACAGTCCCTAAATTTAGACACCAGAGTGAGAAGAAACTCTGAGCTGTTGCGCTCCAGATCTCCTCATGTATGGGACGCCGATTATGATGAAATACAGAGCGACCCTCTTTCTATACTGGCTGATATCAGAATCACACTGAAAAGAAGAGCTATTGCCCTATTCACCATGCTCTCAGAGTTGAAGTCATTCATCGAACTGAATAGAACTGGTTTTACAAAAGCCTTGAAGAAGTTTGACAAGTCACTCAATACCAAGTTGAAAGGCGAGTACCTCGAGAAGAACTTGAAGAGCTCTTCATATATTTTCAACACAGACACTGAAGACACCCTTAAAGACAAGATTGAACGTTTGATTCAAATGTATGCATCACTGGCTACAAACGGATCCATCGAAATTGCCAAATCAGAGTTGAGATTGCATTTGAGAGAGCATGTCGTTTGGGAAAGAAACACAGTTTGGAAAGATATGATTGGCATGGAGAGAAAGGCCCAAACCGCAAGCGTTGCAAGAAGACAGAATTCAAAGGAAGTGTTGGTTGGCGAGGAAGATGAGGTTCAGAGAACTGTGTTCAATGCCAGCTTCTTCAAGCTGGCTGTTATTGCAGCGTTAACTATTGCACTCCTCTTTATCTCACCATTTGAAGAGGTGGAACAAAAAAATTGCTTCGCCATCCTGGTTTGTGCATCTTTGCTATGGGCAACTGAAACGATACCATTGTTTGTGACGTCTTTGCTCGTGCCTATTTTGATTGTTGTCTTGGGTGTGTTGAAGGACGCTGACGGCACTAGGCTCAACCCTGAAGAGTCTTCAAAGTTCATCTTGGCGCAAATGTGGTCGTCTGTCATCATGCTGTTACTGGGTGGTTTCACCCTGGCTGCAGCTTTGTCCAAGTATAATATCGCCAAAGTCGTATCTACATGGATTCTTTCAAAAGCAGGTACAAACCCAAGCGTTATTCTTCTAACCATCATGTCTGTCGCTCTTTTTGTCTCCATGTGGGTTTCCAATGTCGCTGCACCAGTCTTGTGTTATTCCATTATCCAGTCGTTACTAAGAACATTGCCCCGTGGATCACAGTTTGGTAAACAACTGGTTCTGGGTATTGCCCTAGCTTCCAACGTCGGTGGAATGACCTCTCCCATCGCCTCCCCACAAAACATCATTTCCATCGGTATGATGGATCCACAACCTTCATGGGGTCAGTGGTTTGCAGTTGCCATCCCTGTAAGTTTGATTTCATTGGTGCTGGTTTGGCTGTACTTGCTTGTTTGTTTCAGATCATCTGAACACATTACCATTGCTGGTATCAGAAGAGTAGATGACAAGTTCACCAAGACACAATGGTTCATATCTGCCGTGACTATTGGTACCATTGTGCTGTGGTGCTTTGCCCATCAGCTGGAGGGAGTCTTTGGCGAGATGGGTATTATTTCCATCATTCCAATGTTGCTGTTCTTTGGCACTGGTATTCTAACAGGTGACGACTTAAACAGTTTCCTATGGACTATCGTTATATTGGCCATGGGCGGAATAGCTTTGGGTAAAGCTGTCTCGTCATCTGGATTACTTGCTAACATTGCTTATGAGATTCAAATGAGAGTGGAGGGATTCTCCCTATTTTCCATTCTGCTGGTATTCGGTATTTTAATCTTAGTGATGGCTACTTTCATCTCTCACACTGTTGCTGCACTGATAATTGTGCCATTGGTTGCTGAGATTGGATCCAAGTTGGAGGAACCACATCCAAACTTGTTAATTATGGCTTCAGCGTTCTTGTGTTCATGTGCAATGGGGTTGCCAACTTCAGGATTCCCAAATGTTACTGCCATATCTTTGGTTGATGACTTTGGTGAGAGATATCTGACGGTTGGTAGTTTCATTCTGGGAGGTGTCCCTTCTTCTATTTTTGCTTACTTGGTTGTTGTTACAGTTGGATATGTATTGATGAGAATCCTTGGATTCTAAAAGGTGGATATATATATAGTGGCCAGAAGAAAGAGTAACAACAAACAGCAAAATAAAAGACAACCAAAACTTGAAGCTTTAGATGTTAATTGTAAAGTGTGATCATTTGAATAGAAGTTTAAGGCGTTCCAAAGTATTTCTCATCGATAAACCTGTGTCGGAACCATTGCTCTCTTTCCAAATTCTTTCTGTAACCAATAACACCAACAACAACCTTGATGTCTCGAAATGCTCTCAAAATTCTGCTCAAACCAATCTCAGTTGCCATGTAACACACGACGGTGATGTTTCTAACCTGAGCACCATAATCGACCAACACTTGGATGGCCATGATGACAGCAGCGCCAGAAATCACCTGAGCATCAAAAAGAAGAATTTGCTTATTGCTCCCAATATCCTTGGGCAATGCATTTGTGTGAAGCTGTGGTTCGCCAGTGGATGCATCGGATTGGATCAACAGTTTCCCAATGGCAATTTCAGGAATTGTCTTTCTTATTGAGTGCATGAAACAATCACCAGATCTAATAATATTAACAGCAGCAACCTCATAGGATGGCATCATGGATTCAACTTTAACTTCAAGAGGTGTGATGATTTCTATCGGTTCAAATTCCTGAAACTCCAAACCTTTGTTTATCAGCGTAGAGGCAATTCTGTCAAAGTAAAAGATAAAATGGTCTCTCGAAGTATTCTTGTCTATCAATATGGTATAAATTCCCTTGGTTTGGTTTGTAGACTCCAAAATATGCAAGCCAGGGTAGTTTTGAAAATTGAGCTCTTCCTTTTTGTCTGTAAGCTTGTTCAATTTGGCCAAATGTGATTCAGATTTCAGAAACAGTTGTTTTTTTATATGCTTGATTAATAGATCGATACCAACAGTATTCTCCGAACCTCTTGGGATCACCAGATCTGCATACTTCATCGTTGGTTTTAGATATCTCTCCGTGTTTGGCTTCACAAACCGAGACCATTGGTCCAACACGCCTTGTGGGTCGCGTCCTCTCTCCACAATATCTCTGGTGAGTCTTCTGGCCAAGCAAATGTCCAAGTCAGTGTCCACATAAATCATCATGTTGAATAAATTCCTCAACTTCTCCGTATACAAAGTGAATAAACCTTCAACAATAATCACATTCGCACCATAAATTGTATTGACCTTGTCAGTTTTGGCATGTTCAGCAAAAGAATAGACGGGGATATCAGTCTTTTTGCCCTGTTTCAAGGACAAAATACATTCAGCAGCCTCATCCAAGTCCATAGATTCAGGGCAGTCAAAGTCAAAGTTACTTGCATATGCCATGGCTTTTTGTTCAGGGGTCAGAGCTTTGTAGAAGTCGTCAAGGGACATTAAAACTGTCCATGGAGTGTTGATCTCATTGATGATTTTTGTTGCGACACTTGTCTTCCCAGACCCAGAGGAGCCCGCAATGCCAATGATGTATGGCTCAGTCCAAGGTGGTACATATCCATAATCTCCAGAGAGTGCGATCGGTTCAGGTTGTTGTTTGTTGTTGTTATGCTTTTCAGTTGTGACATCATGCTTATCAGGTTTTATGAAGGACCCACGACTGCCAGATGGTGCAATTCTGGAGCCTCGTCTCTGTGGCAAGCTGCTGGTGATGGTGGAGGATGTAGTGGTGGCGGCTCTGTGACTGATGTGCGGTTCGTTCAGCTGCTTGTGTGGTTCAGACTCAATTGAATATGACATCGCCTTTCGAATCAAAGGACCAGGTGTTAATTAATTGGAGGAGAGCAAAGTAAATGAATCAAATGGTGGACTCGGTGTGTTAAGGAAGGAAATCCATATATGGCAAAGAAAAAAATATATATTCTAAGAAATACGGAGATAGGCCTTAAACCCTACGGGATTACCATACAAAGAACAGACAACCCGGACCGACACTTTATTGTGGTTTCCTGGAGCGGCAGTTGAATGGATGAGCATGGAATAATGATTCTGTTACACGACAGTGGACGAAGAACATCATCATCACTTATTGAGTAAGGAATTGTGTTGTTGATGGTAATTGTAGAGACTGGCGGCAAAAAAAAAACCCACACAAACAAACAGTGGCAATTTAGAAGGCAACAAAACAAAGCTTTTGTGTCACCATCGAGCAAAAGAAATGGACAAGCAGCGAAGAAGAAAAGTTGTTGACAGATGGGAGAGTGAGTCAGAAGAAGAGAAAGAAGAAGAAGTAGAACACACTGAGCCAACTCACCTGGACCTGGAGGATCCAGGCATACAGGAGAAACCAACAGGACAAAGAAGCGAACTGGAAGAGAGGAGTACAGCAGTCAACAATGAAGATGTTGACGAGTTGAGAACGCTCGCCAGGCAGAAGTACCTCACACGAAGAGAGGAGGAGAGATTTGTTCTACTGGAGAGAGAGGTGGATGAGCTTGAGCAGGATGTGGGACAGTATGGCTGGGAAAACCTGACTAGAAGAGAACAGGACGAGATCCAGCACAAGAGAGAGGTGCTCACCCTCATCAAGGAAAAAAGAAGCATAGACAACATTGGTGGATACTCTATCCAAGGTGATTATATCACGAGCGAAGGGAAGATTGATAGAAAGAGAAAAGAGGAGGTCCTCCATGCCAAGTATAAAGAAACTGGCAATGACGGCTCTGGCTATGATAATGATCAATGGGAAAGGAACCAACAGCAGATGAATGCTAAAAAGGCCAAGATTGTACATCCAGACGAGATTGTGGCACCGAATCAGAACCAATATGACTATGTCTTTGATGAAACACAGAATATTGACTTCATGCTTGATATCTCCTCTTCCTCATTGACAGAAGAACAGGAGTTATTAGAGAGGAAGATCAAGGCCGAAGAGGCCAGAATCAAATCCATTGATGAAGTGAGAAAATCACTTCCAGTATACCAGTACAGAACAGAGCTACTGGCAGCTATTAAGGAACACCAAGTCCTCATCGTGGTTGGTGAAACAGGCTCTGGTAAGACCACACAACTCCCTCAATACCTGATTGAGGATGGCTACACCAAAAATGGGATGAAGGTTGCCTGCACACAGCCGCGTAGAGTTGCTGCTATGTCTGTGGCAACTCGTGTTGCAGATGAGATGGGTGTCAGACTCGGCCATGAGGTGGGCTACTCTATCAGATTTGAGGATAAGACCAATGAGAAGACCGTGATGAAGTATATGACTGATGGTATGCTTCTACGAGAGTTTCTAACCGACCCTGAGTTAAGTGGGTACTCTGCGCTTATGATTGATGAAGCACACGAGAGAACTCTGCACACTGATATTTTGTTTGGATTGGTCAAGGACATTATTAGACATAGACCAGACTTGAAATTACTAATTTCTTCTGCAACAATGAACGCTGAGAAGTTTAGCAATTATTTTGATGGAGCTCCAATTTTCAATATTCCTGGGAGAAGGTTTCCAGTTGATATTCACTACACTAAGCAGCCTGAGGCAAATTATATCCATGCGGCCATCACAACAGTGTTTCAGATCCATACCTCACAGGGTCTTGGTGATATCTTGGTGTTTTTGACTGGTCAAGATGAAATTGAATCTATGGCAGAGAACCTTACAGAAACAGCTAGGAAGCTTGGATCTCGAATCAAGGATATGATAATATGTCCCATCTACGCCAACCTTCCCTCAGAACTACAACAAAAGATATTTGAGCCTACGCCTCCTAATACAAGAAAGGTGGTTTTGGCTACAAACATTGCTGAAACATCCATTACTATTGATGGAATTGTTTATGTGATTGATCCTGGATTTGTGAAGGAGAATGTGTATAATCCAACCACAGGTATGGAGAGCTTGATCGTGACACCATGCTCAAGGGCATCTGCTGATCAGAGGGCAGGTAGAGCAGGACGTGTTGGGCCTGGAAAATGTTTTAGACTATTCACTAAATGGTCTTACTTCAACGAGTTACCTCCTAACCCGACACCAGAGATTCTCAGAACCAATCTTGCAAGTGTGGTTCTATTGTTGTTATCTTTGGGTATCAACGATTTGGTTCATTTTGATTTCATGGACGCTCCTTCCAGCGATACTCTGATAAAGTCCTTAGAGCTTCTGTATGCCCTTGGTGCCTTGAATGCTAAGGGACATTTAACGAAATTGGGAAGACAGATGGCTGAGTTCCCTACAGATCCGATGTTGGCCAAGGTGTTACTATCAAGCGAAAAGTTCAACTGTACGGATGAGATCTTATCAATAATATCAATGTTGGGTGAATCTTCCGCTTTGTTTTACAGACCAAAGGACAAGAAGCTTATTGCTGATAGTGCCAGGGCTGCATTCAATAAGGCCAGTGACCACTTGACTCTTTTGCAGATCTACAGTCAATGGGCTGAATCTGGGTACTCATCACAATGGTGTCGTGATAATTTCCTGCAGCACAAATCGCTTGCAAGAGCACGTAACGTAAGAGACCAATTACAAAGGCTCTGCGACCGTGTGGAGATCATGGTCAAATCGAAAAACAGTGACGATGAAAAGGAAAATGGAAAGAACGAGAAGAATTTGGTAACCAATATTGAGAAGTCCATTGTTTCTGGATTTTTCCCTAACACTGCCAGACTATCAAAGAATGGAGATGGTTACAGAACGATGAGAAAGAACCAGTCCGTCTATATTCACCCGTCATCAGTTCTCCATAAAGTCAAGCCACCCAAAATGGTCCTTTACCACGAGCTGATGCTCACCAGCAAAGAGTTTATGAGAAACTGCATGCCGATTCAAGAGAAATGGTTGATGGAGCTGGCACCACATTACTTCCATTCTATAGAGGAGAAATAAAACCATAGCTTCTCCCTTAATCTCCTGGGTGTTGTTTGTAGATTATGATTTCGCGACTTTATTGTGTCTTGTTTTCAGATTTGTTGTTTTTGATATTAACAATTGGCAAACAGTCAACCAGTCAACAACAGAACAGCAACAATAATTACTTGCTAATTGTTATGGAGAATGGCAATCCGCTCACACCGTTCTGGTACGATGGATCTCGTGAGAATGAAGAGAAAAATATTCTGAATATTGCTCCCAGAGACCGTAGAACAAGGGATGAATATGAGAGAGGAGGTGACTCGGAGGGTGGTATGAGCAATCGCAAGCGAAGTGTTGATGATCAGGGAGAAGGAGAACACAAGAGACACGCTCCTGGAAGCCATATGTTTCAATCAGACTTGATCTTTTCAAGTGATGACTCCCATTTCAACTCCACCAGACCATACAAAATTTCTTCACACCCATCTTACAATAACCTCAGTTCTGAGTCAGTGTACCACTTCCCATCAAACCAACAAGCCACTGCTCAGACAACAAGAATTCCGTCATCACCACCAAGAGAAGACTATAGTTTACAGAGCTCACCCCAATTAGACTACTATCAAGACGATGACTTCTTCGCTTCCCAAGCCACAGTTGTTCCCACTGAACACCACCTCCACCACGACCACCAGAGCAGCGATTATTGCTCTGAAACCACGGTTAACTTCAATGTAACCCCATACAATCGAATCCAAGCATATATCAGCAGTGACCAAATTGGAGGTCATGAGGCAAATAATGAAGAGTTGAAGATCAGAGCACAAGGAATACTTAATCAGGCCATAGAGAATGGAGATCCCAAGGTGTATTTAGACTCTTTAGGGCTCAAGATACTACCAAATGAGATTGGAGACCTCAAGAATCTTGTCTATTTTGGTAAAAATGGAGTCCAGGCCCCGCAAATAGAAATTTATGCCCAAAAGAACGAGTTGAAGATTCTACCAGACACATTGTTTGATATTACGAATGTTTCGGTTTTGTCATTGAGGAATAATATGCTGAAGAGAATTCCAGGTAAAATAAAAAGACTTCAGAAGCTCACAGACCTGTCCTTAATCTCCAATGAGCTGAAAGTGTTGCCTTTCCAGATTTTGAAGCTTCCCAAACTGGTACATCTTTTGGTAAGGCCCAATTACAATTTGATAGAGCGTTCAGACCAAGATCCCGAAACTTATTTCTGTGTGAACGACCAGAGAACAGGACTTGATGTGGACATCCGAAGGTATGTGTCCACGCTAAAATGGCATGATGTGGCATCGCATTTAGAGTTCTCTAAGATGACGGATCGCGAGATTGCACTGGCTATTCCTCGTTTACCTACACTCACAGAGCTCACACTGAGGAAGGTCAGCACATATCAAGCTACTCACTCAGAGACAATAACTTGGAAACGAAGCATTCCAGTTGCAATTCAGTTGAAGATGGCAAAGGCTATGCAGAAGGGGATTTATGAAGAGACTTGTTCTGTTTGTGATGAGATTACTGTGAATCCCGTTGCAAAAGCATTAGAGTGGTGGGATTTCAAGTCACACAAAGAAATCCCAGTGAGAAGAAATTTCTGCTCTGGTCGTTGTGTCCTACAGTGGTTGGATGATGTAGAAGACTGCCGAAGAAAGTATGAAGACCATAATCATGAGATGGATGATTTATAGAAGGATTAAAAGTTGTGTGTTCTTAGAGACAAGAATTATATTATCAATGAACAAATCTGGAATTTGATTCATTTATTTAGAAACTAGTAACCTTGATTAAACTTCTGTGTAGTAGCAGTGGTGACACTAAAAAGGTTCCTATATATTCTTTATATAATAGTTTTTATATATTCGGACAAATTCACGTGACATCACTCTTTATGGTTGCTTTTCTAACAAATTCAATTACCCCCGGAAAAAAAGTCCACCACGCGATGGCAGCAAGTTGTTATTTACTACACACAGATTCGCACAGCTGCCGCCGTTGCTGCTGCATATTTATTTATATATTTAACACCATCATCAGTGGATACCAACCACTCTCCTCCACACCCATTTCTACCTGCTCAATTCCAGAAGACAGATTTCAATATGTCTACTGGGAAGCCTATTGTGCATGGCACATCGCACTACGTTCTTAAGGCCACAACCCCGGCTGCTTTCAAGGAGGCAATCAACTTTTACGAGAGTCTCATTGGGTTCATTGTGAAGGAGCAGTCTGATGACACTGCCATTCTGAGCTCTGGACAAGAGTTCCCAGAGGAGAGTGCCACACTTGAAATCGTCATTGATGAGGATTTCAGACAGCCAGAGTTTGATTCCTTGAAGCAAGAGAGAAAGACAAATGACTGGAGATCTCTCAAATCCAACATTGTGTTTAAGACAGACTCCTTGGAGTATATCCATGAGAACATCAAGAACAATGAGATAAAGATCCAATGGCAGGCATACCCATCTCAACTCGCTCCTTTTGAAGTTTATGCCCTGGACCCTCTGGGATACCTTGTGGGATTCACATCTTTGAGACACCCATTGTCGACCGTTCCACCAAACTTCAAGAAGATTGAGACTGACATTGACTTATCCACGACTAACACTACAGCGTATGCCGAGACTGTGACCAGCACGAGAAACATTGCTGTCATGACCTCTGGTGGTGATGCGCCAGGTATGAATGCTAATGTTCGTGCTGTTGTCAGGGCTGCCATCTACCGTGGGTGTAAAGCATTCGCCATTTTTGAAGGATATGAAGGTCTTGTTAAAGGAGCTGATTATATCAAGGAGATGGACTGGCAGAGCGTCAGAGGATGGTTGAGCGAGGGTGGAACTAACATTGGTACTGCTCGTTGTAAGGAGTTTAGAGAGAGATGGGGTCGTTTGAAAGGTGCTAAGAACCTAATTGATGCAGGGATTGATGCTCTGATTGTGTGCGGTGGTGACGGATCCCTAACTGGTGCTGATTTATTCAGACAGGAATGGCCATCTCTGATCAATGAGTTGTTGGAGACGGAACAGATCACTGAAGAGCAATATAAGAAGCATCAACATCTGAACATATGTGGTACTGTTGGCTCAATTGACAATGATATGTCCTCTACAGACTCCACCATTGGTGCCTACTCATCACTGGCACGTATCTGTGAAGCAATTGATTACATTCATGCAACAGCAAACTCCCACTCTCGTGCATTTATTGTGGAAGTTATGGGTAGACACTGTGGTTGGCTAGCCTTGATGGCTGGTATTGCCACATCTGCTGATTACATTTTGATTCCAGAGAAGCCAGCGTCTTCCAAGGAATGGACAGACCAGATGTGTGATATCGTCAGCAAACATAGAGCTAAAGGTAAAAGAAAAACGATTGTGATTGTGGCCGAAGGTGCGATTGCTGCTGATTTGACTCCAATCACATGCAAGCAGGTTAAAGATGTTCTTGTTGAAAGATTGGGACTGGACACTAGAATCACCACTCTTGGTCATGTTCAAAGAGGTGGTACTGCTGTTGCATTTGATAGAATTTTGGCCACTTTGCAAGGTGTCGAAGCCGTGAAGGCCGTTCTCGAGTCAACTCCAGAAACCCCGTCCCCAATGATTGGAGTGATTGAAAACAAGATTGTCAGAAGACCACTGGTTGAAGCAGTCAAGTTAACACAGCAGGTTGCTAAAGCTATTTCTGAAAGGAACTTCAAGAAAGCCATCTCATTGAGAGACACTGAGTTTGTTGAGCATTTGAACAACTTTATGGCCATGAACTCTGCAGACCACAACGAGCCTGTTCTTCCTGAAGGTAAAAGAAAGAATATAGCCATCATCAACATTGGCGCACCTGCCGGTGGTATGAATAGTGCTGTCTATGGAATGGCTACTTACTGCATGTCCAGAGGCCATACTCCATATGCTATCCATAATGGGTTTACAGGTTTGGCTAGACACGAATCTGTCAGATCTATTAACTGGTTGGATATCGAGGGGTGGATCTCAAAAGGTGGATCTGAGATTGGAACCAATAGAACTACACCTCAAGATGCCGATATCGGTCTGGTTGCATACTACTTTGACAAGTACAAATTTGACGGTTTGATCATCGTTGGTGGTTTTGAGGCTTTCATTTCACTGCATCAATTGGAGAGAGCCAGAATAGATTATCCTGCCTTTAGAATTCCAATGGTTTGTATTCCTGCCACTATTTCCAACAATGTTCCTGGATCAGAGTACTCACTGGGGTCAGACACTTGTCTAAATTCTCTGATGGATTACTGTGATATTGTGAAGCAATCTGCATCCTCCACGAGAGGCCGCACCTTTGTTGTTGCTGTTCAAGGTGGAAACTCTGGTTATATCGCGACACTCGCACAGTTGGCTTGTGGTGCCCAGGCATCATATGTTCCAGAAGAAGGTATTTCACTGGACCAGCTAGAGCTTGACATTCAGTCTTTAAAGCAGTCTTTTGCTATTGCTGAAAGCCAAACAAGATCAGGAAAGTTGATCTTGAAGTCTGAGTATGCCTCCAAAGTTCTCAGTCCACAGGTCATCGCAGACATCATCACCGATGAAGCTGGAGGAAGATTTGATGCAAAGATTGCAACACCAGGCCATGTTCAACAGGGTTCATTACCATCTCCTATTGATCGTACCAGAGCTACCAGACTTGCTGTGAGGGCTATTCAGTTTATTGAGGACAACAGTGATGTGATGAAGTCAGTCCATTATGATGAGGAGTTTGACTCTACCAACTATAAACTCAGTGATACAGCTGTCATTCTTGGGGTCAAGAGATCTCATATGAAGTTCTCTCCAATCAGACAAGTTTATGATTTTGAGACTGCTCTTGGTAAGAGAATGCCAAAGGTTATTCACTGGGAAACCATCAGAGAGGTTGCTGACGCGCTGGTAGGAAGAAACAAAGTTCCAGCATGATTTGCAGCAAGTCTCTATGTTTACAAAGAAACCACACCTACATAACAATACATTTATACTAGTATTATTTTTGAGAGAATCAATCTTCTATATATTTGCTAGGGAACAGTGTAGTGTTAATGAAAACCACTATCGCTGTTGATTCTATACGCTGCCATCACGGACTTCAGGTTAGTAATGATCTCACTAGCCTCGTTGGGGTTTACCGCCTCAAAATCGTAACGTTTCAGACCCCTGGTCTTGTTGACAAGAATCTTGAAGTTGGATGGTACACGCTTGCTTACCTTACATGACTTGATTTGGCTAATGTGGAAAGTGGTGGTTTTGAAGTTGGTATCGTACCAGATCTTTTCATCTTTGGGCATGATGTAGACATAATCACCATCAATGGCGAACTCTCTTTCATGACGATTGATAAACGACATAGGAAAGCGTCGCCAGACTATGAATTTTTGATATTGATCTTGCAGTGCTGAATCTGGTAGGATGTGATTGATGCCCGTGGACTTGTTGAAGGAAGTCCTGGAGAAGTTGCGTGTTCGAAGCGAGTTAGTGAATCCATGTTTGGCCAAAGAAGATGGGACTTTTCCGGCAGAGTTCGCTCCTGGAAGTTGTTCTGGTTGTTGATGATGTTGAGGGTGAAGTGAAGGAGAATCATTTGCTTGTAGGGATGGACCTTCCACCGGTGTTTGTGGGGTCAAATGTGAGTTGATCGTGGGGAGAGTTGAGTTGATCTTCATGTTTGTCTTTTTTAGGTGTAGCTCTCTTGCTTTGCGCTTAGTCAAGATTTCCAGCTTGTAGCTTTCATCCAGTGAGCTGATCTGATCGTTGAGGTCAAGAATAAAGTCTTCTCCAATTGTTTTGAGAACATAGTTACTGGAATCAACAATTCGCTTCCAATTGGAGTATTTTTGCAAAACAACATTCAACTTATCTGTGATGAGAAAGTCAAGTGACACATATGATGAACTATTTTGACTAGCCGGATAGTCATAAATGTGGATCTTGACAGTTTTTGCATCTCGGAGATTATTATCGATAACTGGAATGATACTCGTATAATAGCTGTTTTGGGACACCACCGCTTCTTGAGACTTAGGCATTGGTGTGCAAGCTTCATTGGTGTGAAACTCACCTTCAGAGACCCTAATTAATCCAACCTCATCTTCGCCATAAGAGGAAACAGGTTTTGTTCTGTCCAGCAGACCAAAACTTCCTTCATATGTTTCACCGTCTTCATCAATAAGCTTCAAACACCACCAATTGGCGTTTTTCAGCTTTTCATCATCGAGGATTTCTGGATATAGGTCTTTGATTCTAGAAAGAATGTATCCGATAGTATCAAATACTCGAGATGACTTCCTGATCTTGACTTGAATAGAGTCTCCTGTCGGTAGGTAGACTGTGAGGTGGATTAGGTCAGCACTGTTAGTCAGATCATCTGCTTCAACGAAGGCAAACTGCTCTAATGGGTCAACGCTATTACTTTTGAGAGTTTTGTTGAGCATGAAGCTCAGGTTGGAAAATTTAACAGAAGACTGTGGTTGGATGTTTGATTTCTCAAATGAGGACAGCGGCTTTGAAGCAGTGTCACCTGAAGTTGATAGGGAAAAAGTAGACAACACTGATTCGGACCTCTTGGGTCTCAGTTTGGGTTTAGGCTTTGTGTTATCAAGTGATAACCTTCTGTGAAATGTTGTTGATGTGGTTAAACTCTTGCTTGGAGTCAGTAGTTTGGCTGAAGATTTCGCAGATTGGTTCAAACTGAATGTCTCAAGCATCAGATTATCGTCCTGATCCGAGAAATCAGAGTCCAAAAGAAGAGCATCATCATCTGAGGATGCCGTGTTCACATTGTAGAGGTATTTGCTGTCATTAAAGTTTTCCATATGTGAAGTGGTGTTCACATCAGAGTAGTTTTGATCAATCAGAATCCCACTTTGGTCGTTAGTGTTGCAGCTTTTTGTTATCTGTGATTCAGAGGTTAGCTCTGCACTCTCATTATCAATTGAAATTACCTCACCGTGACTCTGTTGGTCTTCCATTTGTGAAGAGAGGTCCATATCTGGCTGTGTAGTCATGCTGTCATCCATGGTATCATCGTCATCATCATCATCTTCGTCGTCGTCATCATCATCATCTGAATCAAGCCTGCTAGCTGCCATATTTTGAATCTGTTTCCTTTCAAGAGTACTTGAGCTGCTGGTGTTTCTGAACAGCTTTGAGAATCCAGGAACGTACTTATTCGCAATCGTGGCTGGCGTTGTTTGCTTCTTATGTGTTGTTGTTGTTGTTTGCCCTGAAGGGGGTTTAATAGTGGAAACTGAGCTCGCTCTGGAGTTGAGACTGTCGTGGTATTTGTTCAATGTGCTCTTATTGCTATCCTCTCGATTAGCAATGTTCAGTTCTGCAAATTTCTTCTTAAAGAACTGATCCTCATCACTTTGATCCTGGTCGTGATGATGCTCCCCCTCCTCCGCTTCCTCTTGAAGAGGGCGAGTATACTGGTGGTCGGGTTGTGCCTCTTTTTGCCTCCAGCCATACTCTCCATCTTCTAAAACATTAATGGGAATTGGAGGACTTTCCAGACGACTAAGAGCTTCACCAAATACTTCTTCTCTTTCCGTTTCTGCTTGCTGGTGCTGTTGTTGTTGTTGTTGTTGTTGTTGATACGGTCTAATAATCCGATAGCTCAGTTCATCATCACGCAAATTTAAGAATTGCGCTCGAAGGGAATTTAACACAGATATGTCGTCATACGACTGGACCATTGTCGCTATGCGAATGTCCTTGAAGGTGACAGTGGCAGTTTAGTTATGTGTATCTTACTTTTTGGCCCGGATAGAGAACAGATAGTTAGTAGTGCACTACTATTTGACCCAAATTAGATCACATTATCACGTGATATTGATTTTTCTTAGTTTTTTAAACAGATGAAGATGTTTTTATTTTTCTTCTTTTGGAAGTTTTCCCGTTATAGTTGCTGATGGGAGGGGAATTTATAATAAAAACTGTTCTAGTTGAGGATAAGAGAGGCTTAATGTATATCGTAACCAAATATTGACCAGATTCTCGGTGAGGTGGGCAGACAATATGTTCCATATAAATTCCACCAATAAGAAGACACCACTGTACCACTCAGAACGGGGAAAAAAAAATAGAAAAATAGAAAAAATCAAATAGAGAAAAACTTGAACAACAAACCCATACTCGACGATTACAGCCTCACTTTCAATCACAATCAAAAAAAATGGGTGCCGCTTACACTATTCTCGGTAGAACTGTCCCAGCTCACCACGTATGTTCTTTTGTTTTTTCTTCCTCTTCTCCATTTCATATGGCCAGTATATCTGTTGTTGTAGTGAAGGATTGGATTGGTATGTATGTGTGTGAGTACTAATTATATCGATAGATTTCGCTAGCCACCATTGCTGCTACTTTGTTGATTGCTTTGCCAAACCCATTCTCATCTGCTGGTGCCGCTGGTCCAAAGATCAACGCCAGTTCTCCAGAAGAGGAGAAGTTCATTGTGTGAGTATTCTTCTTCTGTGTGTTGTCTGATATTTGTGCAATTACTAACGACTTTCTTAATCAGTGACTATTTGAAGAAGGCCGAGGAGGCTGCTGAAGAGAAGCACTAAGAAGCAAACAAAATCAATTTTTTAGAGAGAACTGCTTTATATTCTTATTACAACAAACATACACTTACCTACGAGGGTTTATTCTTTCTATAATGTACATTCTTCAAATTCATTTCAAGTCCTTGAAGAGGGCCTCATTAGACAATGGGTCCAACTTCAAAACGTTATCTCTCTTCTTCAACTTCAAAGTTTCGGCTGCATCATGTCTTGCTCTGGCTTCCTCCGCTTGCTGTTGCTTAGCTTGTGCTCTGACAAAGTTTGGAGAAACGTACTGCTTGTTTTCGTAGATCTTTGGACCACCAAACGAGCCTTCGAGAATCAATATTGGTGTCAACACAAATCTTGGGCCCAGCTCCACCAACGAAACATCACTCGCATCTCTATCTTTCAAATCTTCAGCTTGCTCTAGAATTTGGTAGTTTCTGACCCAGATCTTGCCATCAACAACAGAGAAGGACATGACATGATCGATGAATGGCTTCACTTTTCTAGAGGTTGGTGGAACACCAAATGCTTGGATAAATAGCTCCTTCATCAACTTGTAGTGCGACTCACCATCAAAAGTGGCATCAAAAGAAAGGATTGGTCTTGAACCCTTTAAACAGTTACCAGTGAAGTTCAGCTCCTCAGTGTTGTGAATGTTCTGGACAAAAAACTTGATAGTAGGCCCATTTGGAGGCTTTGACAACCACATGTATAAATCTTGGTGCTTTCTGGCTTCAAAATAAAGAATGTTATTGCAGTTGTATAGCTCAGCAATCTCGTTCAGTTGTGATAGTTGCTTTTTACCATCAAGCTTTGGCTCTTTTCTGGAGTGTGGAAGAAGCTTGTACAAGTCTTGAATCAAATAACGGTGTCTAAATGTAATACCTCTGGAAGAGATGATCAACACTCTTTGTCTGTTCACATGCTGCTTTCTCTCTTCATCAGCAGACTTCGCATTCTTACCGGCTAGGGCTTTGTAGATGGCACTCATTGTTGCTTCAGATTTTTTGATACTGTGGTCAGCCTTTAGCTAAGTTCACACACCACTGAGTGTGATACTAAAATTTTTTTTGACCTCATCGCTGCTGTTACCCGGTGTTTGGAATATATAAAAAATTAAAGAAAAGATGGAGATTCTTACATAATCCCATTGGTGTCGTTTTTTTTTATAAACGGCGGCGGCGAAACTGACTCCAGCAGCAGCAGCATCGCGTCATAGTACTAACAATCAAACAGGGGTTTTTGACCACTTGATAATGTCGTCTACTCAGCGTGAGGAAGAGATCTTTAACGCTGTTGAGAATGGAACTTATCGATTTGCAGTCCAACAATGTCAAAAACTGATCAAGAAATCTCCCAAAACAACTTACTACCAAGTTCTCCTTAACTACATCCTTCTTGAGTCAGGAAAAGATGAAGAGGCTTTGAAAAATTGCCTTGAGATCATGTGTCATACACCTAATGATACCAAGTCTCTTCAATTGCTCAACAAGATTTTTAATTCACTTTCTAGGCCAAAAGAAGCACAACTTGTTTATGAAAATGCTGCTAAAAAGTACCCATCCTTCGAGATCTTGACCAGCTGGTTCCATCTGGGTTGTGAGATGGGTGATTACAGAGTGTTGCAAAAGTCCAGTATTGCGTTGAAGAATTTCCAGAGTGGTCAACGATTGTTTCATTTGTGGGCTGCCTTCAATTCGTACCTCGGTGCCATCAACCATGATGCCACTACCATGGAGAAGACACTCTTCCCTAAGTTAGGTTTGAAGATAATTGAAGCCCTTAAACCATTGAAGATGGAACAGGAGGTGTATGTTCTTGTCAAACTTTTGAAACTGAATGGTATGCTAGAGAAAATCCCTGACGCAATTTGGGAATTTACAGGAACGAACAAATTGGACCTGGAGTTGCAAATAATTTTGCTTGAAACACTTTACAAATTGGAGGACTGGGAGAAGTTGTACAAGTGCAGTGAACTGGTTTTGATTGATTACAAGCTTGATGATTTCAATACTTGGAAGTATTTGATAAAGAGTGCTTTGGAACTAGGAAAGAAAGCTGACGTATTGGACGTAATTCAGACTTACAACGGCACCAGAAACGCGCAACTTGCGCTTATCGAGTTGCACCTACAGTGCAGTGAGTCCATTGAGGATTCTGTTTTTGAGTATTTGACCAAGATGGGCACCAAGAATTGTGCATTTGTTGATATCAAGCCCTACATTCCGCACCTGAACTCCACCAAGCTACTGGAGTGGCTCAGTAATCATGAAATTCACGAGGGAGTGAAAGGTCTTTATTGGACGATCAACGAGACCAAGTTCAACGTGTTTCTACGGGGCAGCGACCTCTTACTAGATCCTGAGTTCATCAAGGACAATGTCGACAATTACAACATGTACAAACATCTTCTTTCACAGAAGATCAAGACTGATTTCTTTGCTGGCGATGAATTCCTGTTTTTCATTTTGAGCTCTCTTCTCACTAGAGAATTTTCCCCAAAGAACATTGTTACTTCGATTATCATCCTGGAAAGTGCCGTTTTGGGGGACCAGCATGAGTTCCATTTGAGATTATGGTTGATTCAACTGTACACTTTGATCAACTGCCACACACAAGCCCGTGTTCATTACGACTTGTTGAATATCAGATATGTTCAGAATGATATTTTCAACCACTATTTGGTATCAAGAGTGGGATCCCTCTTGCCTAGCTATAGTAGCTTCTTGAAGGATTCTTTGGACGTTTATGAAAAGGTGGACACAGAGACGATTTACTTCAACAAGGTTGGTTACAATAAGGCATCCTTTAACAAGCTACAAGGAATTGTTGAATTTCAAAACAAGATGTCAAGAAGTGCACTGAAAGATCATATTGTATTGCAAGGTTTGAAGATTGGAAGACTGTTGAACGATAAGGGCATTTCAAGTACTTATGAGAAGGCACAGAGTGACCTTCTATTGAATCAGCAACAGTTTGATAATAGAGACTTCAAAATCTTCTGGGACATTGGTATCAATGAGGAGTTAGACTTCAAGAAGGACATCCTGGCAAACATTCCTAACAACTTGATTGAGTACAATAAGATTCAACATTTTTTGCAGTCTTTGATCTCTGGATCTTTCAAGACTAATCCTGACTTTGATCTGTCTTCCCTCACAGAGGCAGAAAAATGGTCCTTTGAAGTTATATTGGGAACAGCTCAGTTCCTAAATGGAGAGGTTGTTGACCTAAACAAACTAAGGGAGCTCTACATGTCAACCCCAGAGATTCCTACAGTGTTGGACTGGAGACTATCGCATAACACCATCACAGTCATTGATACGACCAAGTCCATTCAATTCTTAATCGCCAGTGCATTCAAATCTAATAAACCAGTTGATAGAACCACAGCGAATGAGCTGAAGGAGTTAAATCTTCAAGTTCTCCAAAAGACCAGAGATGATCTGATCGCATCCAAGAGAACTGAGTGCAATACCTTTATTGATTCTTTGCAAAAAGAAGTCATCCAGCAACAATTGCTCAAGGGGGATCTGGAAATTCAAGAATCTACAATTAACATAGTATTTGAAAACATCCGTTATTCCAACAACGAGGCCTTTAAACAATTGAGAATATTGTAAAGTGTTATAGCAATACAGAATGGAAAACCATCTATGCTTACTGTTTTGTGTTGGGATTGTAACGCTGGGGAAGCAGCGATTTGTCATACTTTTCAATGTCACCCTTCAAATTTCTGTTTCGTAGCGATTCATTATGGAAGAAAGCACCCCTAGAACGGTTATGATGATGATGATCGTCTTTCTCCTCTTCTTTTTGGCAGCTGTGTTGTTGTTTGGACACCTCTTCGAGTTCATCTTGCGCGTATAGTCTTCTCATCTCGAGCTCCTCCAGTTCCTCATGTTCCTGTTCAAGTTTTAATCTCTCACGCTCTTCCCTTGCAGCTTTCCTCAACTCGAAAAGTCGGAGCTCATCCTTTGGGTCTAGATCATCGGTATCGTCTATACCTCCGAGTTTTGACGTCTCTTCCCTTTTCAGTCGCTGGTTCTCATCATAAATATCTTTGAAATCTTTCAGGTTTTTGAGCACTCTTTCATTATCTCTGTTAGCACTCTTTTCAACTTTCTGTTTCTTCTGTTTCCCAAGAAATACAGGTTTTGTCATACTAATGAGCGGGCCATCATCACTGTCGCTATCGTCACTGCTCTCATCGTCATTCACATCACTCTCCTCACTATTGTTACCATCCTCAGTAGAAGTCTGATGGACAGGATCACAATAATCACTACCAACAGCATCATCATTCTCCGTTGTGTTTGTTTTGGTTGACTTTGTTGAATCACCAGTTTCGATAGCACTGGGTCTTTTGTGTTGTATCTCAGTTTGGCCTTTCTCCGTTGTCTGAAGGACATTTCCGGATTCATCATCTCTGGATTCATCATCGTCACTGGATTCGGAGTCTGATTGAGCTTTATGTGACGGTCTACCAGTGAAATGTCTCTTAATGGCCATTTAGAACTCGCTGCTAGTTCAACGAAGTCCTCAACAAAAGCTCTCTTTGTTTTAGTTGATTACATCATAGTAATGGTAAAAAAAAACTATGATTATTACCTAATACAGATACAAGTAGTAGTTCAGCAAAATGTTCACCCAGAATCAAGAGATAAATTGAAGTAATCTACGATAATGAAGACATTGGGTGGTGTGGTTGCTATCACATTGACGCTTCTGGAGAGAGCGAGTGCAGCTGCGTTTAACTTCCAATTTTTGAATGAACAGTTCCCACTACTGGGAGAAGGAGAAGGAGTTGGTAAGTTGATGGATATGGCTGATGGAGGTTTTAAGGATACGTTTGATGGCAATCTGGAGCTTCTTGACGCCTGGAAGGATCTTGCGAAAGAGCACTCATTTGAAGAGCTAAGAGAGATGATCTCCCGCTACGATGATGGGTTTACTACCCCAAGAAGTCAGGTTCAGGAGACTCTTTTCAAGCAAGCAGCACAGATGGATGATGCCACAAGATTCAAGGTTGTTGAGGACAAGAGATTTACCGAGTATAAACTGCGTGTTTCAGAAGCAGACCCTCTTTCCTTGGGTATAGATACTGTTAATCAGTCTACTGGGTACCTGGACTTTAAAGATCAGCACTTTTTCTATTACTTCTTTGAGTCTAGAAACAACCCTTTAAATGATCCTGTGATCCTTTGGTTGAATGGCGGGCCAGGTTGTTCATCAATGACTGGTCTCTTCTTTGAATTGGGTCCCTCATCCCTTGGTCCTGAATTGAAACCTATTCACAACCCATACTCTTGGAACAACAATGCCTCTATCATCTTCCTTGACCAACCAGTTGGCGTAGGTTATTCTTATGGAGGCAGCAAGATCTCCAATTCATATGCTGCTGCGAAGGACGTCTATGTTTTCCTAGAGCTCTTCTTCCAGAAGTTCCCACAGTTCAGCAACAACAAATTCCACATTGCTGGTGAATCCTACGCTGGTCACTACATCCCTGCTATTGCGTCGGAGATCATTCACCACACTGACAAGAACTTTGAACTGACTTCGGTGGTAATTGGAAATGGTATTACTGACTCATTGATCCAGGATAAGTACTACCAACCAATGGCATGTGGCCTGGGTGGCTACAAGCAAGTCTTATCTGATAAAGAGTGTAAGGCTATGACAAGGGCGTATCCTCGCTGTGCTAAGTTAGTCCAGGCCTGTTATAAGTCAAAGTCTGCATTCGCATGTGTTCCAGCTTCAGTTTATTGTGGTAAAAAGCTTGTTGAGCCGTTTGCTGCCACTGGACTGAATTACTACGATATCAGGGGCCCATGTGAGGATTCAGAAAGTGATCTATGCTACAAGGAACTTGATTACATTAACCAGTATCTCAATTTGCCACACGTTCAACAGGCACTGGGATCAGAAGTTACAAAGTATGAAGGTTGCAGCAGTGACGTTTATTCATCCTTTGTTTTCACTGGGGATGAGTCCAAGCCATTCCAAGGGTTTGTCGCTGAATTGTTGAACGAGGGTTATCCTGTGTTGATTTACGCCGGGGACAAGGACTACATTTGCAATTGGTTAGGTAACTATGCCTGGTCAAATGATCTGGACTGGATCTTGGGTGATTCTTTCAGAGCGGAAGCTTTGAAACCATGGTTTGGTGGTGATGATGGTGAACGAAGTGGTGAAGTCAAGAGTTTTGGAGGGCTGACTTTCCTTAGAGTTTATGACGCTGGTCATATGGTCCCATATAACCAGCCTTCAGTTGCCATGAACATGGTTAATACCTGGCTTTCCGGGAACCATGAGTTTGGTAATTAATTGCACTTCCTTCTCAAATTGAGATGAACAGAAATATACTGTTTTTTTTTGGCTGATAAATACATGGCTAGTAACTTTATGAGAAATAGCAGGTGGTTATTGTTTACAGAAGTTCCTTTTCTCTCTTCCATTCCCCTTCCATTGCACTTAACATACAATGCCTTTTTTTCTACAAACCAAGGGCCAAGACTTCTTAAAGAAAGATGGTATTTACTCGAGCATAAAAAAAGATCAAAAGGCCAATAAACCAACAGGAGCAGAACTCTTGGAACCTTTAGGTACCTCGATTGAAGCAGACTTTCAGTATCTCGATCCTCTTATCACAACTGAGAATAGAGATGAAGAAAGCTCAAAAAAGGAGTCACACTCTTGCGTGGTTGGGCTCGAAGCCACAAGGCAGGAAGACTGTGAGTTGATCATATCTTTCATTGTCCAGATTGTTGATCCAACCTCTTCTTGTACTATTGATCCTGACGCTCCTCCTCCAAACAGGAATGAACCTATTGTACAGGAAGATTCCCAATACACAGTAGTTGAACCATTTGGTGATGTTTCAAGTGTACGTTCCAAACCAACAACAAGTATCCACGAAGAGAAGCTTGACTCTGGTGAAGATGAGAAACGAAAGGATGTGAGTCATGATTTTCTCTCTCTTCCTGATTATTGCTCTGAAAGGACTGAAGATGAGTTTGAGTCAACTAAAAAGGTACTTGATACACCACAACCATTGCAAACTTCCAATAGTTCAGACACCTCCCATGTTCCATCCTTCCAGGAAGGCTTCCAGGAAGCCTTAGAGGAGGAGGAGGAGGAATTTATCAGCAACATCATGGAGCCTCGAATCAATGAGCAGCCACTCCTCTCAATTGATTCCCTGATGAGCCCATTCACCAACCGCACTGTATCTTCACCACCAACACCACCACAAGCACAAGCAAAACAAGAAGATGAGTTCAGTGACTATCTCCTCTGTATGAGTTTCATTGAACACCATCCATCTCCTCAAGAGTTCAACTACTTCTAAAAACAAAACCAAGGAAAGTGCTGTGAGTAGCTTGTATACTCTGGGCCACAAATAGCCATTCTCAAGTTAAATAAAACAAACAGTAGTATAAAACAAGGACTTTAAACCAGAATATTGTCCAATAAAGAAGAAACACCAAAGTGGTAAAGATACCACACACACCGTTTAGAAACCACCGACAAAATCACCGTTAAAACCTACACCATAGAATATATGCTCCTGATCCTCATCAAACTTTTCAGGAACCACTTGAGGTTTCCGCTGGCTCTTGCTGAGAATATCAAACTCGAGCCTCTTGGCCACTTTATCATTCTCAATCCTGATCGGCGCAGAAGAGTTTGATTTCTTTGGCTTGGTGATACTTCCGCTTGGTGGAGCTTGTGGCTGCATTTGAGTACTCATGCTAGCGATCTCCTCTTCAGACAAAGCACCAGAACAAATATTTCTAGACCTGTGCTTGAACAGAGCATCCTGGCGTGCAAATCTCTTCCCACAGGGGCACTTGTGAGCAAACTCGGTGTGCACTTTCTTGTGCCTCGTCAGGTCATGGTGGCGCACAAAGGATTTCGTACAGTTCTCAAAGTCACAAATGAACGGCCTGTCGCTGAGGTGCGTCTGGACGTGGCTTCTGGCGTTGTACCGTCTCGTGAAGGTCTTACCACATGACTCATAGTTGCAGGTGTAGATCTTCTCGGGCCCAGGTCCAAGAATGTAGAGGTCAATCTCACCAGGAGGTAACGTGGACACTTTGTCATGAGGTTTGCGGCCCTCGGACATAGCAAGGGATTTCGAGTCCTTGACTGGTGTCCATGATAGCCCCTGTTTACGCGGCGATGTGTTGAAGTGCTCTGCACTGTCAAAATGGGCCTGTGATTTCAGGGTAGGAGAAGGTGTTTTCGGTCCCGCTGCAAACTCAGACTCAGTGGTATCGAGTTGATGAGGGATGTGTGATGATTCATGAATGATTTGTGCTCGAGGTTTGGCAAAGGGGCCTGTGTGGTTCATCGTCTGAGAAGGAGGAGGTGGAGGTGGAGGAAGAGGTGGGTGCTGTTGCTGAAGGTGCTCATGGTGATAGTGAAGTTGCTGGTGGGGAATATGTGGGGCTAGTGGTGGTGGGAGTGGCCGCAGATCGGGTTGTTGCTGTTGTGGTTGGAAATGAATAGGTATAGCGTACGTATTTACAACAAACTCATGTTGTTGTTGATGATGAGGATGGTGAGGATGGTGTTGTTGTTGTTGTTGTTGAGGATAGAGGGGCGTTGGATAGGCCGTTGAAGGTGATGGAGGTGCTTTCATCTGATGGTCAGGAGGAGACAAGATGGGCTGATGTTGTGGCATATATGGATCTTCATATTTGAGTCCCAATCCCATTGCTGCTGTTGTTGTGGTTGTTGATGATGATGATGGTGGTGGTACCTGGGGTTGTGAGCTCTTTTGGGAAATAGGAGCAGAGTCTTCCCGAAGTGGAGCAGAGGGAATGTCAAACTGTGGAGTTGGTTCCCTTGGAGGACTGAGAGGAGATTCAGACTGTTGTTGTTGTTGTTGTTGCTCTTGTTGTTGTTTCTTCTGTTCACCACCAAACTCGTATCCTAGATAACCCTCCATATCTATCCCTTGAGAGCTCTTGATCATGCTTTTCAGCTTCTGAAGATACTCTACCGGCACTTCGACGGTCTGAGCGGACTTCTGTGGCGAACATGTGGTCAGTGTGGATATGGATTGGCCAGACTCTGGTCTTGAAAGTAAAGAAGTTGAAGAAGAGTTCGGGAACTTGTACTGACTTGGTGTGCTAGATTTGATGATGTAATCATTTTTAGAAGAGGGACTCGCTTCTTTTTGTTCTTCTTCTTGTTCCTTTCCTCCTCCTCTCTTGTGCTTCTCCAAGTCGGCCATAGTCCCAAAAACCACTGGCTTGTCACTGTAGGTTTCTCTTGGTGCGACTGATACTCCGCCAATTGAAAGGTTGTTGTCGTGCTGTGTAAAGCCAAAGATTAAAGTCCCACTTGGCTGCTTCTGATGGCCTTTGTTAAAACCTTGAGGACGCTGCGGACCGACTGGGATGTCTAACTCTTTGAAGGAGTCCAATGTTTGGGAAAGAAGATCATTGACGTCTTGGTATCCTTCCAAGTATTGATCGAAGTTGTCGTCAGGATGGGGAAGCTGGTGTTCTGTGTTCATTCGTTGGTACTCTTCGAAGAAGGCATTCATAGAGGGCTTACTGGAATGAGCAGAGGAGCCCTCATGGTTTTGAAACCAGTTATCCTCATCAAAATTGGAACTCATTATCTTTAGTCCTTGGTCCAGCCCGTCAAAGTGATCTCTCTCGCCTGCAAGTAGATTCCCTCTTTTTGTCTTTTGCACAGGTAACTGGGATATCGAGTAGTGTAAAGACTTCAAACTTTCAGCTGTAAAAAAAAACTCTGTTAACTTCTCAAATAATGGTTCCAGGTTTTTTTTGTCGTAGAGCAGTACTAGTGCAACTTCAAATTAGATATTTGCGTATGCGTTAAGCAGAGAACCGTAGTGATGTGATGTGAGTGGTGGTGATGGATTAGAGTTCTGCAATGAAAGGAGAAGTTGCAGGAATTAGGAAAAAAAGAGGGAAACGTTTCTTACACATTCACCTCCTAATAGTAATAAAAAGATCCTGATTTCCCATTTGGATCTAGCAAATCACCTTGCTAATTTGTCCCATTTTGGGAGAAGAACTTTCATCAAAACTACCCGATTCGGTAAAATGTAAACAAACAAAAAATATCACGTGATATGCAGTTTCTGAATCAGGAAAGCGATGACTTGCAGTATGCAGGTGTAAAAAGGCAGTAAACACGATCAATTTAGTGTTTCCTTTTTTAGTGATGCTGGTGCTGCAACTGATGCTGCTGATTCTGCCCCTTTTAATTTCTTGAGGATGTCTGTATTATCAATATATATCTACAAAACCAACACGTTTGGTCATAAACATATTCTTCTCGATGTTGTTTGATAGAAGTCCTAATGCTGCATGTAGAATTAACAAGCCAACAAGCATCAACTGTCTGTTTAGACATTGAGTGACTAGTGAGCAAATTGATGTAGGTAATATAAAGTTTACAGGATCTATCTTGAAACATCATCTGTTGTGGGCGAAACAGTAGTATTTATCACGTGAATGCCTATATTGGATTAGTTAGACCTTCAAAAAAATTCCATCTCATAGAGTACGGTACTGGCATGAGAGAAATTTACATCATACGTCTCGTGGGGTAACACTACGAAGGCACCTGAGAGCGTTGCGTGATTACTATAAAAAGACCTCATCTCATATGGTGTTTCTCAGTTGTGAACGTCGTATATAAAAAAGGCTTTGTGCTCTACCAGAATCATTTGAGAACCAAAAGGACAAAAGGTTACATACCAATACAACCACAAGACCATGAAGTTTGGTAGAATTATTCACTTGCTTCCAATTGTAGGAGCAGCCACCACCTCTTATGTTATACAGGTTGACAACGAGGATTCTCTTGCTCTGCTTCTCAACAGGGATGATTCGATGGTTCAAACTGAGAGCTTTCTAAGACCAAACATCAAGGATAACATCACCATTGGAAACTTCCAGGCAATTATTGCAGAACTTGATGATAGGTTGGTCAATCGTATCAACTCAAGTTCGCTAGTAAAGGATATCCTACCAGACTTCGACTTCATTACATTTGAAACGACCCAACAGGATGCACCAAGACACCTTTCTCATTTATCTTCTAAGACTGGTATCTACAAAAGAGATCCACCATACAACTACAGCTATGGATCAAATGGTGAAGGTGTTTCTGTCTATGTCATTGACTCAGGTGTTGAGATTGGTCACCCAGAGTTTGAAGGAAGGGCTTTAAGAGGGTTCAATTGTGTCAATGGTGAGCCTGAAGGTGACCTTTCTGGTCATGGAACACACGTTGCTGGAATTGTGGGGTCCAAGACATATGGTGTGGCTAAAGGTGCTTCGATTATTGATGTAAAGGTTATGGACAGACAAGGACGTGGTTCTCTTGCTCAAGTTTTGAAGGGACTGGAATTTGCAGCTAATGATCGCAGTTCCCGTGGAATTCCTGGTGTGGTTAATCTATCTGTTGGTGGGTTCTTCTCTGGAATCATCAATGATGCAGTTGATGCTACGGTTGATACTGGTCTTCCTGTTGTTGTTGCTGCAGGTAATGCTGGGCTTAACGTGGACTTTTATAGCCCAGCCAGTGCACCGAAAGCCATAACTATAGCTGCCATAGACGATTCTACTGATAAAATGGCCTTCTTCTCAAATTACGGCAAAAAAGTGGCCACTTTTGCAAGCGGTGTTAATGTCGAGAGTGTTAATTCCAAGTTCATAGACTCCTCCTCTTCTGTTAAAATGTCTGGAACATCAATGGCTTCCCCTGTGGTTGCCGGCTGGATTGCTACCCTTTTGTCAAGTGGTGTTTCCTCTGAAAGGGTTAAAGACCAGATCATTTCACAGTCTACTACAGGTTCAATTATCATTGATGGAGTGACCGAGGAGGAAAAGATGGCTGACACACCCAACAGAATCTCCTACAATGGGTTTGGCACAGAAAATGAGAGTATTACTGAAAGATTTATTACAGTGACTTCTCAGGCCGGTTCTACTCCTTTCACCAACTTTGAGGAGGTTATGTCCTCATTGAATATTGATATCGACTCGAAATGGATTAAAGCTTCTGCTGCAAGACACGGGCTGTTCTTTTAAAATTTTGCACTTATGTTCCGTTTAATGCAATTACACATACAGTAGTGAATAGTTACATATATATAATAAAAAGTTGATTATTAGGCAGATACGAGGACTTTTCTGTCCGAGTGCGAAGTTATCTCCGAGCTGCTTCTTATCTCCGTTAGGTCTTTGTCACATAAATCTCTCCACCAAAAAAAAAAGACACAAAAACAAAAACAGATAAACAACAAAATGAACAAACGAAACCACAACCGCAAAGCGGCAGAACACAAAAAAGGAAAAATGACACTGATCTGGGCCTTGAAATAATAAAAATGTGGTTACCACTTTCCTAACCTTAATAAATACTCCGGCTGGCTCCAACCTCCATTCTTCAAGCATTGCAAAATGAAGTTTTTGGCTTCTTTAGCCACTTTGCCTTTGACATTTGCCTTGTCAAATTACATTATCTCTTTCAACCCTACAGATCTCAACTCTTTGGAGGAGATTCCATTCTCTGAGGATGCGTACGTCAATGCGATCAACACGGAATCGATCAAAATCTTGAAGAATTTGAACGTTCAGAAGAACATCAGAATTGGTAAAACTTTCCACTGTCAGGTTGCACCATTAGAGTCCAAGGCTGTTAAGGTTTTGAAGAAAAGCACTATCATCAAGGATATCTTTCCCGATTTGACTGTTTCCATTAATGACAAGCCACATGAGAAGGAGAAGGAGAAGCTGCATCAGAAGAAGAATACACTTGAAACTAGTCAAGAGGACCTTGTAAAGGTCCATGCACCTAATCATTTGGTGAGATTGTCATCCAATGTTCCAGTCGCAAATGTTGAACTTCGTAAATACTACTACAAAGAGGATGGTGATGGTGTGCTTGCGTTTGTCTTGGACACTGGGATTTCTGAGCTTCACCCAGAGTTTGAAGGTAGGGTTATTACATCTGCCAACTTTGCTCCTGGCATTAACACCACTGAGGATCTTCACGGCCATGGCTCACATGTAGCCGGTATTATTGGCTCCAAAACGTATGGTGTTGCCAAACAGGTTTCCTTTGTCAACGTTAGGGTATTGGATGGAGAAGGTTCAGGTTCGTTATCTAGTATCATTGAAGGTTTGGAGTATGCTGTTAACTTTCATCAAGCCAGTGGCTTGAAGGGGGTTGCCAACTTGTCTTTAGGATCTCTCTACAGCTCTACTCTCAATGAGGCTGTTAATGCTGTTGTTGAAATGGGTTTGGTTGTTGTTGTCGCTGCAGGTAACGAGGGTCTCTCAGCATCAAAGTTCAGCCCTTCAAGTGCAAGAAAAGCTATTACTGTTGGAGCCATTAGTGACTTGGATGATCTTGTTACCACTTTCTCAAACTATGGCAAGGAGGTTGATATATTTGCCCCTGGTTCTTTTGTTATCAGTGTCGATGCCCACAACTTCGATGATCCAATTGCTTACTCTGGCACATCCATGGCATGCCCTGTTGTTGCTGGTTACGTTGCCAATTTGTTGGAGAAGGAAGTTACACAAGAGGAAATTTTGCCATTGTTGAAGAAGAAGGCACAGTTGAATTCTCCAGCTAGGTTCCCTTATGGGTTGGTGGGCAGGTTTATGTACAACAAGACCACTAGAGATATTGTTTACAACGCTTTGGGTGAAAATACTGAAGTCTTTGGAAAGATGGAAAATGAAACTGAAAAGGAGTTTCAAACGGAGAGAGCTGCCGTTGAAGTTGAAATTGACGCTGATGATATGGAATTGATTATGTGGTCTGCTGCCAAGGATGGTGTGAACTTGATGTGATATTTGTCCAGTCCAAAGTGTATAGTTTTATATAAAGTTGAATAAACATTTACTTTTATATTAGTTGGAATTGTAGATAGCTAGCTATATCACTAATGTGCACATTATCACTAGATAGACATGGCATCAAAATTTATTTAAAAAGCCTGCTCCATAAGCGAACATGGACCATATGTAGTATAAGTATTACCCGGTCTAGGTGAAGGTCCTCTATAAACTTGAACACACCCACACATCACTTTCAGCTTCCTTCATCTTCACTGTTTGGAGAAGGAAGGCTTAATCCTTTAGGTAATACAGGCAAATCAACCAAGTTACAGATAACACAAGGAGATGAACAGACTCTTCGGATCTAAGAACACTGTCCCAAAGCCCACGCTGAACGATGCATTGGGAAACATTGACGAACGTGTTTCGTCCCTTGATATTAAGCTCACCAAGCTCAACGCTGAGTTGTCCGGCTATCAACAGAAGCTGTCTCGGATGCGAGATGGTCCAGGAAAGCAAAGTCTCAAACAACGCGCAATGCAGTTGCTGAAACAGCGTCGTATGCTCGAATCTCAGAAGGCACAACTCGAGAATCAATCCTGGAACATCACACAGACTCAGATCACTACTGATAACCTCAAAAACTCATTACTGACATACGACGTTATGAAGCAGACGCACAAGGAGTTGAAGAAGAGCTATGGGAAAGTGGATGTGGACAAAGTAATAGATCTTCAGGATGAGATGATGGAGATGATGGATGTGGTGAACGAGGTGCAGGTGGCATTGGGTGCGAGTTATGATGTGCCCGATGAGTTGAGTGAGGGCGAACTGGATGCTGAGTTAGAGGCATTGGGCGAGGAGATTGAGTGGGAACAAGAGCAACAAAGTTTGGGTATTGGTACCGGAGAGGTTCCTTCGTATTTGGCAGAGGATGAGGTGCCGACATTTGTGGATGAGGACGTGGAGAAGCCAACAAAGGAGGCTGTCACTTGATGCTCTAGTGTGTGTGTGTGTTGATTGGAACGACCTAGATACATGGTCAGACGCCTTTTTGATTGGCTGAAATAGGAATATTTACTGAATGAAAACGCTTGCAGTTATGGGTGATCATAATCTCAGTAAAAATTGTATTACCCTCTGAAGCTACATACATACCTGAATTTTTTAATTCAAAGCGTTAATCCCTGAGTATATTTAGGTGCCAATAAAAGTCCCTATTTGTACAAAACAATCTATGCCCATTTACCAAGAAGAGCCATCAAACCAGCACCCCAGCACATCACAAAGTAAGCCCATAGAGCCCTTTTCAAACTTCCCTTAAACTGAGTGGAGAACAAAAACTCGTGAGCCATTAATTCAACGAGACCAGTGTAAAGCAAGATTCCTGCTGAGATCGCATCAAAACATCCATTGACAATTAGGGCTGTTCTGCTACCAGGAACAAAGCTGTGTCTTACACCGATTCCAATAGCCACGGCAAGAGGCGTGGTGATAGAAAATGCAAATGCTAAAAGCCACGGAGTGTATCTCTTATGTGAAGTCTGTTCCCATGGGGTCTCAGCAATACGTGTACCCAAACCAAGACCTTCAAACATCTGATGGAACACCAAGACCGGGAAAAGGGTTTTGAACTCATCACCCGAGACAGCGAGGGAAAGACCAATAAAAACTGAGTGGAAGATGATACCGAATTCAAGAATAAATACAGAGAGAAGTTGGTTGGCATATGTTGACTGTCCAGACACGACTTCTATCTCTGTGTTAGATGACTTCTTGCCAATACCAGCCTCTTCATCAGAATGACTGCAGGAATCATTTTCATTGCCAATCGCATCACCACTAACAGCAGCACCATTAACATCATTATGTTCATTTTCAAGATCATGGGAATGGACTTGAGTATCCGTAGCTATAAAATGCTGTGCAACAATCTCACCCAAGAAAACAACAAACAAGGACATGAGACAGATCCCATACGCCCAAGGATACTGTGCAAAGGTACCACCCAAACATTCATTTCCAAGTGCATCAGCAGCAGGCTCCAAGAGATGAATGAACCCAGTGGCAATAATGACACCGGAACCAAAGAATTTGGCAATGAACCAGCACCATGCCGGAATCTTAACGTATCTGGTAGTGTGTGATGCCACAAGAGGGAAGAAGACTCCAAGAGCAGAGGAAATTAAGATAATGAATAATGCTAGGACACGGAGATTTGTGCCACCATCAAAATCGTTCTTGGTGGGGCAGGCATCGGTGGTTGTGCCATCATCGTCGTCACGGATAAACAGCTGGAGGATCTGAACAGTATCAGTTGGCATTCTAAGCGAAGAAATTATACTTTTCTATAACTGTTGTGTACTTTTGATTTGTAGCAGTGTTCTTTTTTATCGGATTATTGCGCTTTTTTATAGTCGTTGGTATATGCTTGTCGACCTACGCACCTTGCAGGTAAATGACATTGGAGACCCTGATGGTTATCGGAGAAAGAGCATGACAATTCACAGCTGAGCCCACAGAGTTAATGATGGGAGGGCCGTTACGGTACACTAGAAGTTTGAAGCCAGGATGGCGCCAATTCTGTCAAAGAAATAATAACTTAGTTTTTCCACGATATCAGCCAAGAGCTGTCAGACAATCGGTGAAAGTGTTGGCATTCTTGGCAATAGAACTTTTTTTCCCGCTTTGTTTTTGAATTTTTTAACACCTTGCAAGTTAAACACTCATAACTTTCCGTCATCAAGAGGAAAGAAACATTGCTCACTTGAGGTTTGTCACCAATAGGACAACTTCTTGCGTACCTTGATATGAAAGAAGGATGTGTATTGTCCAGCCTCACTACCATATTACTTTACATACACTCACCCTTTAACCCTGTATTTCTTCCTTCATTTTCAATCAACTTTCACCACAGATCCTTTCTTCAGCAGTGTGTGCCAAACTCCTAATTTCCCTCAACGTTTACAACAGTGGAAAACCACGTGAAAATCAGTTTCTTATCAACTAATTGTAAACAATGTTGAACCCGAGATTTCACGGGGACGTCTTCTGCGAAGTAAGGGGGGAAAGGTACAAAGGATAAAACTCTGAGTATCAATGATAATTTCATACTTGAGTCGCGTCCGTCAGTAATCAAGTACTTCCACACAGATGGATCTTTTTTTGGCTGGGACATGTTCAACATCCATCCGTCCATCCTTTATCTAAAAGAAAAATTCCTGATCAACACAAAGAGATATATCTCTTAATTTCCACTTTGAAACCCTCTAATAACCATATGATCTGCTCAGTCGAGCTAAGCTAGTTTTATGCCAGGAAAATTTGCACGCAGAACGAACTACATCAATAGAATGCTATTATGTCTATTGCGGTACAAAGTTAAGGGTATATGGGTTTTGAAATGATAAGAGAAAGTATATTTGGGGGATTCTGATGAATACTCATATACTACTCCTGCAGTCTGACCATCAATTTATGCGGTATGGATTGGTTTTTTTGAAAACAGCTGTACACCACCACCGCTAGCAGTTTGACTTGGTGGTACAGTTAAAAAAAGACGCCTGGTGGAGAAAAAAAGACAAGACTACATTATGTCATCATTTCTAACAACAAGATTGCGATTATTAAACCTACATTTCAACTAACTTCAACCAACTTCCAGCAAAAGTATATGTCGCTCAACTCGTATCTGCAGAAGAACTATCTCAGCGCTTCCAAATCCAAGGAACCCAAGACAAGAGATAAGAAAACACACACAATCATTGTGGACAATGAATCAATATCAGCACCTGTTGTCAAGAAGGCGAAAGTCTCACCACCCTCAAATGCAACAACAGTACTGCCAAAATCTACAGGAACCAAGGGCTGGAAGATAGTAGGTACAGATGAAACTGTCCCAGCTCTTCGTATATTGGGATTGGGATCGGGATCCACTGAATCCGCAACTAGTGAGCCTGTAGCTCCACAAATGGCATCTGGTGCGAGGGCGGGCTTACAAACAGGTGCTCAAGTTGCACAACAGATTCGTGCAAAAGAAGACGCAGACAAGATAGAACTTGCAAAATTGCGTCATGGAGGGAAAAATGAGACGGTGTTTAGAGATGCTTCTGGTCGCAGAGTTGACATTGAGAAGATGAGAGCCGAGGAGAAGAGAAAGCGGGTGGAGATTTCGGAAGCTAAGGAGCGCAAGAAGAGGGAGATGAATATGGGTTTAGTACAGAAGCTCATGTTTGAGCAGTCAAGGCGTGACTTGGAAAAAGCTGGGAGTGCGTCTTTGGCAAGATATGCTGATGATCATGAATTGAACGAAGAGCTGAAGAAGAAGGAGCATCAGGACGACCCATTGCTTTCTTTCAACCCAACGAAAGCTGAAAAGCATGTGTCTGTTACTGGAAGGAAACTTTACAAAGGAGGGTATCCGGAGAATAGGTTTGGGATTTCACCTGGATATAGGTGGGATGGTGTCGATAGATCCAATGGGTTCGAGTCAAAGTGGTTTAAGAAACAGGTGGAAAGAGAACAGGAAAAGAAGTTGTCGTATACACTGCAAGAGGATTGAAAGCATATACCACCTCTTGAAATGGCACTGATTTATTACTACTACTACTCGTTTGTAAAATACACAGTTGTTTCATATTCTCATAGCAATACTCAGATCAGAAAGAGAACATCAAGAAGAAGGTGGAGGGGCACCAACTGCAGAGCCTCTACCTCTACCCCGGCCCCTGCCATTGGCTCTGGATCTGCTTCTATCTCTACCTCTACCTCTACCTCTAGCACTATTTATGATCTGACCATCAGTTCCATCAGCAAAACCGTCGTCCTTTCCATTGGTGACACCCACAGCCGGTTGTTGTTCTTGAACTGGAGCAGGAGCTGGTGGAACACCGCCCTGGGGCATCAACTGCAAAGGATAACCATTAACTGGCATAAATGGACCTGGGAAACCTGGGACTGGGAAGAATGGAGGTAATGGTGGCTGGCCAGGCATTGGGTATCCTTGTTGTTGGGGTGGGAACTGCTGGGGTCTGCCATCCAGTTGACCTAAAAGAGAGGCTTGGATGTTTCTCAGTGTAGCAGCCTTTTGCAGGTCCGGTTCATCCTGTTTTGTAGATCCATCCTCAGTGTTAGAAGAGACAGTCTTCTCTGTCAATTCTTCAGTTTCTGAGTTCTTGGCTGCTGGTTTACCCTCCTTCAATAATGAAAGAAGCTCATTGTTCTTTGGTGTTGACTTTGGCGTTGGCTTGGCCATCTTTGACTCGATAGCTGAAGCAGCAGGAACCTTTGTAGATGGTTTGGCTCCGATTGGCTTTGCTTGCTTATCAGAAATAGCCACAATCTTTGCATTCACCTTGGTAATAGCCTTCTTCTTTCCTGAAGCTTGAGAGTGGTAGATGAACTGTCTGTTACTAATATTCAAGACAAGGGAGGAGTCGACTTCCAAACCACGGTTTGTGGTTAATTTGCCTTCCAAATTATTACCACCAATCAAAGGCTTATCAAACAGAACTCCCAACTTCACAGCAGAACCAGCACTGGTGTAAGACACAATGGTTCCTTTAGAGAACAGTGGTACCTTACCAGAGTCATGTACATAGATAACTCTGTCACCCAGCTCAAACGCTTGGCTCTTCAATTGGTTAACAGAAACAGATGGGTCCAACACAGCCTCCTTTGGAACACCAGCCAAATTCTTAGTTTCTGATTGTTCCACCTGAGCAGCATACTTCTGTATCTCAGCCTCAATATGAGCAATGCTGACTCTTGACAGAGAATCAGACTCCAACGAGACTCTATTCAACGTAGCCTTAACAGAACGCAACCAGTCAACAATTATCTTTAGCTTTTGTTCAGCCTCTTTTGCACCAGCAGTTGGCCAGATATCTTTCAGAGATGGGATATCCCGATCCGCAGACTTGTGGCTCACAGTCATAAAGAAATCATTGAACTGGTTTCTGTAGTCTTGGATCAACTTAATCGCTTCACCACTGTACGACCACCCCTTCTCTGCCCTTCTAGTGAAACCAATAACCTTCTCTCTGCGACCATCAAACTTCAAGTCCAAACCAACATTGACTTTTCTATTATTGCCATCCAAAATCATAAAGGATGAGGTGATTCTGGACAAAAATAGAGGGTGTATTCTCAGGTTTCTTGCAACTTCATATGATGGCGAGTATCTAATTTTTTGACGCTCAATTTGTGCAGCTTTGTAACCAACAATTGGCTCCTTTCTGATAGAAGTTTTCAGAATAGACAGTTCCAATCTTGAAGTAGTGGTATAACCAGTGACAGTGGCTTGACCACCATAAGCATACTCACCTAGGAAGATAACCTTGGATTCAATAGGAAACTCTTCATTAATTGGAAGAGGTGGTCTTTCGATGTTTCTTTCATCCTTATTCAAGACATCTTCAACAACAAGCTGCAAAGGGAAAATCTCCTCATTGTCATTGTGATGCTTCACAAAGGCACCTTGCTTGTTACGTCTCACACCAGAAACCGTCTTAACATAAACTAAGGAACGAATTTCACCCAACTCAATACCTCTGGTGGACTTATAGTAGTTTCTCACATTATTCAAGGTGCCTCTATAAGCCTTGCTGTCATCTGGATCAACTGGTCTGCCGAACTTTGCACTTGGAGTGAACTCTGTTCTTCCATCAGAGATCTTGACAACCTTGGACTCCTTCAAATATGGATAGCCGGTGTATACATATTTGTTTAGGTACCTCTTGGCGAATTCCTCAACAGAAAGGGCATCGTGTGTGTCCTCTGGAGTCAAAACCACAGAAGTAGATCTAGATGGCTGGTTGAAAATCATAACACCAGCGTTCTTTAACTCATGAGTGAACGGAATAGACTCCAAGGTTGGGAAACCAGACAGTGCTTCCTTACCAGTGACAGCACCATCAATTAACCCGGTGATAATCTTGTCGCTGTCAATTGTTGGAAGTTTATAGACCTCTTCAAAACAATGATTCTGTTCCAAATCAGTGAACACGCCTGGAAGTGGTGATTTGAAGACTTCATCAATTTGCGGATTGAAAGTGAATAGGATATCAGACCCAAAGGTGTTTCTGACAACTTCTTCCTTGTTCAATTGCGATTCAAGAGGCTTCAAAGCATCTCTCAAATCTTGGATATTCACAAACGGAAGTTTAACAACAGCTTCCCACTCTGCGGTCTTTCCATTCTTGTCGATTTCAACCTCATTTGGATAGTTCTTAATAATTGGGGAATGTTCATCGTGCATCAACTGTCTGTACGGAGCTGCAACCAAGTTGCTGGATCTGGCCGGTAACACAGACATCAGTTGCTCAAATGGTTTAAATGGAGTATCATTCTCAAAGTTGATGATAACGCCAAGGCCCTTCTTGATATCAGAGATTTTTGGAGCATAGTGATACTTGTAGTACCATGACCAAGATTGACACCCTCTGTAGTAGTAGTACAGAACCCACTGGAGACCCTCAACATAGTTCTCCGCCATTGCCCTCAACTGATCATCGTCATGAAGACTAAACTCAACTTTCTCCTTGTAGTAATCGTCTTTTGAAGCTTCAAACTTTTCATTGTAGATCTGTTTTCTCTCTTCAACATCTTCTGAACCCTCTGAATCCAAAATGATAGCTGCTTCATACTTCTTAACAATGCGGTGAATTTCTGAGCTTCTCTCCACAAACTCTTCGTCAGATTCATTTAAATCGATACCATCAACATCAATTCGAACACTGTACGAATTATCAGCCTTTGAGTGTGAGATGATTAGATCTGTATCAATAGCGAATGACTTCAAGAAATCCAAGTTCTTCTCGACATATCCCCTTGGTAGAGGCAGATGTGGAATTGCTGTTTCATCATTGAAGCTGGTTGGGAGTCTTTTGGAGTACACTTCAAACAACCACGGTTTGATTATACTTGCCAGTGTTCTTTGCTGTTTCAATAGCGCAATTTTCCCAATTTTCTCTCTCTTTTTGGCACCTGTCAAAGACAAGTTCTCAAGTTGTCTATTAAACCATTCCAAATCGATATCCTTTTGCTCAAAGTTTTCGATCTCAAATTCAGAGAGGATATCCAACCAAGTTCCAAGTCTCTTTAAATTGATAGTTCCAAACTCGTTGATATACCCATCCAAGTTTCTCAAAGCTTCCTTGAAGGTCTCAATTAAAAGTGGGAAGGCACCCTTATTCAAGTGCAGCTCCGGCAAATTTGGCAAGAAATCATTACCAATGACGTACATAATCAAAATGAAGTCATCCAATACTCTATCAAAGTTGTAATCAAACTGAATCTGGTCCTTTAGATCCTTGAACTCCAATGACATGTACTCTCTCACTAAACTTAAATGCAAGAGATAGAACTTTTGGTCTTCCAGTGCCTTAGGAGCTGATGGTTTTCTTCCAAATGTAACCTCCTCTCTCAATAGAGCAAAATGAGGGTCGTGACTCACCAGACCCAACATAATCAAGTCAGCATCCAAACCGTAGATACAGTGTCTTGTGTTTGGGCAGTAGTCTGGAAGAGATTTCTTGGTTCTGATGAACTCCATGATCTTGTGCTCACCCTCACCTGGCGCTTCATGGCCAGAAAGGATGATCTCAATCTCTTGCCATTTGGAATCAGTAGAAATCTTTTGATGAATGAAATACTTCAAATATCTTGTCAGTTTAGCCATAAACTCTGTACCCGGGGTAATAGAGTTGGAGTCAAACGGTTCCTCCTTTGGCAACTCCTCACCTGATTCAATTGCCTTGAGTTTCTTCTTTTCGGCATCAAGCGAAGTTCTAAATCTTCTTGATCTTTGCTGATTCTGTTTGGCTCTTGGCGCAACACCATCAAGCGCCATGTAAAACACCTTCTTTGGTTTGATAATATCAAACAAGTGGTCAATATACGCAAAGATAGCACTGAACACCTGCTCTTCAGTCAATCTTGTGACATTCTCGTCCTTTGGTTGAGTGCAATTATGCAAAATGGAGTTCATATCGAGATAGAGGTTGTCAAACTCTGGAATCTGTGAGCTTCCAATAAGCTCAGAAATCATGGGCCATCTCTCAGATATGAATCTGAAGAACTTTGGAATACCCATTATGAGTATCCTATGGTCTTTTTATGACTGAATTGAACAGCTTTGTTTTTCCTTTTGGTAAGTAGCAGTAATACCCTAATATACTCTTTTGTTTTTCATGTTTTTTTGGGCAAAGTTGGACGACGTTAAGGGACATTTTGTCTAGTACTGATATTTACGCTAAGCGGTTGGGGGCGAACATGACAAAATTTACCTACACCTTCAAACCCCTTTTTTATTAGCGCCTTAAACACAACTAACAGCTAGTTCTGATTGGAAGTGATTCCCTCTTCAACTTGATTTCGTTCGCTTTCCTCCTCGCTTAGGTAGGGATCTAGCTCTGTTCTGAATCTACAGATCTCTTTTGTAAGTTTGTCAAAAGAGTTCAACTCTTCGACGAGGGGTATTGGCACATGTTGATACGCCTGTGGCAACAAATATCGTGAAGGAAGTGGTAAAATCAAGGCCAACTGATGCACTGGTTTGATTAGAACTGCTTGGTGGAGTGGTGGTGGTCTCTGATCACATCTGAGAGATCTGAGTTCTGGGAAGTCCGGCGCGCAGTCGTATTGGTAAGCCCAGTGCTCAGTCCATGTGTTGGAGACATAATACTTAATGACCCACTGGAGTCCTTCAAGGTAACATTGAGATATTTGCCTGATTTCAGACATGTCTCTATTTTGAAAGTTCCTATACTGTTCAGTTCTCCATAGATCATACTTCTGTCTTGGTAGATTGGCAGATAAAAGGGTTTTTTTGGATTCCTTCACCTTTTGTACCAGCTGATGTTCAACATCCTTGTTCTCTCGATATGCATCATTTCTATTACATTCTTGTTTTTTAAAAGAGCTGAAGCGGTACTCATACACAATATCAAGAAGAAGCTCGAAACGTTGGAGATCAACATCTCCATTTTGATCCACAACCGCTTCTCCGTCGTTTTGCTTCAGACACACTTCCAAACATCCTATCAACTCGAAGAAATCCGAGTGAATGCTAAGCCTGTGTGGTCGAGGCAAGAAGTCATTACCCATCATAATCATCATCAGAACCACATCTGCAAAGTGATTCTTCAGAACTGGTGAGTATAACGATATGAGCTCGCTTTTAAATCCGCTAATACTTACAATCTCAAACTTCCTCTTGGGGATATTTTCATACCTTGTCTTAGCGAGCTCTCTCAAGATCTTCACCCTTCTGGACGGAGATAAAAGACCCAATAGAATCAAATCAGCGTCACTTCCGTAGACAATATTCTCCCAATTGGGATGCTTCTTGATATAGCCAAAGATCTTATGCTCGCCCTCACCTTGTTCTCCAAATCTGGATACAACAACCTTGATCCCTCTCCGACTGGTTAAAGTTTTCAGTATTTTTTCTAGCTGCTTGGTGAAGTCCACCATGAACTGTGTGCCAGGACTAATCATATGCGGGTTCAGTCCAGAAGAGGCAATAGTACTACCACGCCTTCTTTTTGCCTGCTCTTGCAACTTCCCAAACGGTGGTACCCCATCAAACGCAATGTACAGTAGTTTTTGAGGGCAGCATTTGTTCATAAGTACGTGTAAGAACTCCACAACAACATGCACCAGCTGGTCCTCTTTCTGGCACCTTGTCAGTAAATTATGTAAGATCGTTCCTGTGTCGACGTACAAAGCATCACACTTTAAAGGCCGATTAACTGGAATCACAACACGATCAAACTCCTTCTTAAGGAATGAAAAAAAGTATGGGATACCCATTGAGTTGATGCCAGGAGGGTCTCTCTCTGTTAAGAGAGAGCTATGTTGAAAACATTTCAGGTCGGTTTTGATTGATTACCCCCTCGGTATTGTTCCCTCCAAAAAAAAAATAATCAAAACAAAACAAACCGAATATCAAGATCAGTTATATTTCAAGACAAGACTACACTCCTTTTTTTGACTCTGTAATTGAGTTCTGCGATGTTCGGGACTTCTTCTACTGGCGGATTTGGAAGATCGGCCTCTACAGGAGGACTGTTTGGTACTAGCAACAACAATCCTGGTGCTCCTAACTCTGGATCTGCTTCCTCTGGCGGTTTGTTTGGAGCTACCACTACCACGAACAATCCAACTACTGCTTCTGCTAGCCCGTTCGGCAGCAACGCACCTAGCACCAATACCACAAGTGGATTTGGTGGATTTGGTTCAAGACCTGCTACTGCAACTGGTACCACTGGGGGCTTGTTTGGTAACACACCGGCTGCTTCAACCACTGGATTTGGTTCCTCTAACAACTCAACTACAGGAGGAGGTTTCTTCGGCAACAATACTGCAAACACTACTACATCAAACCCTGGTGGACTCTTTGGATCGAATACTACTTCTACCGCTGCCCCTGCGTCAGGTGGTTTGTTTGGTACCAAACCCGCTGCTCCAGTAGCAGGTGGTCTCTTTGGAGGAAACCAACAGGCTACGAGCGGTGGTGGTGGCCTCTTTGGCGCAAAACCTGCCACTGCCACCACTCCAGGTGGTCTTTTTGGGAACAATCCGGCTACAGCAGCTACTAATACTACCGGTGGAGGACTCTTTGGAAACAACACCAGTTCAGCTGCCTCTACTGGGGGGCTCTTTGGAAATCAGCAGCAGACCACCACTACAGCCCCATCACTCTTCAATACCACTAACCAGACCCAACTACAACTACAAGCACAGAATATCCAACTACAGATAACTCCATTAACTACAATTGGCGAATTGCCAGAACCATTCCGCAAAGAACTTGAGCAGTTTGACAACTACATTCAAAATCAAGCACAGATCGCATCACAGCTAAAGTCAGAACAGGATGAACATGCAGAAGTCATTGAGAGTATACCAAGAGATATTGATTTTCTACAGAATAAGTACTCTTCCATCAACCAAATTCTTGGAAATGACGTAAAAGTCTTGAAGGATTTGAGAACGGCCACAGATGAGGCTCTACATGATTCTGAAACTTTCTTTGTCATTCTTCAAAGACTTTTAACAGCAGGTTCCAAGATCTCCTCATATGACATTGACATGTACTTCAACAGAAAGGTGGGGCATTATACAAAAAAACTAGAAGAGTACACCTCTGTATTGTCTGAGATTGATTCGGCTATTGAGAGTATCGAGAAAGACTCCATAAGCGATGTAAGTGGAATAAATTTGGTTATCAGTACTCTACATGAAGAGTTCCACTTGTTCATGGAACTTGCCAACAACTTGGCTGAAATTCATCAAAAAGTGAAGAAGTTACAAGAACGCTCGGAAGGGAGACTCTAATAATTGAGACCGAAAATAAATACACTGGTATCCTTTGATTTTGTATCAGATTTCAAACCGATCAGCCTACGTAGTTTGTCCAAAATTCATCAACTTCGCTAGCTGCATCTTGTACAAAAGAGTTGGCAACTTGATAGGTCCCGGTAGGTAGAGTGGCCCCCTACTCATTGCTCTTGTTTGTCCAACAACGACAACGTCGATACTTTCAAGTCGTAGCATCAGGCTGTGTTTCCAATAAGGAATCAATTTCCACAGATCCTGTCCAGATTATGCTATACCTCCGCAGTAGCTCAAAGCTCTCCAACAGTGCACCTCAATTATGACGATCAGGATAATTGACAGGTGACAAAGCAATTATGTCATCGGTATGTTTTTTTGATATTGACACATCTTTTTAGAGCAACAAAAGAATGCAAGTTTTTTTTTTGAGGAATGTCACTTTCACAAAGGAAAGGGACTCTATAACTAAGATATATAACTGGCTTCTGAGTGTATATCTGTTTATTTGTGTGTCTTTTTGATTTTATTCGATCTTCACCTGAAAGCAACCGCCACAACTTAATCCCATTGGTCTTTTTCATACACGGATAGCATCTTGATTTGTCACTTTTCCGCCCCCCTGATAAGAAGTTGTTGTTGTTGTTGTTGCCACAATAATGCCACTCTTCTCCAACATAGCAAAATCTAAGCAAGAGGGGCTCAATGTTTCGGAAGCATTTGCAAATGCTGACTGCTCCGATGCGGGCTCAGCCAGTGACTCCATTGATACAGCTAGCTCTGAAGAGTCTGAAAGTTCCCCATACTATGAGAATGAGGAACAGTCCTTGCTCGGGTCTGAGCTTGAATCCAACTGGTCTGTGATTTTTACTGATGAGAACTCCACTGACTACGATGTGAGATCAAACCCTTCTTCAAACGAGTATGAGGCTGGTGATAGTGACATTGATACCCAACGCCACCACAGCAGTCGTGTGACGACGACGACCGAGCTCGATGATGTTATCTCTGAAACAGACTCTGAGAATGTTGCCACTTTCAGAAACCCGTTGAATAGAAAGGGTAGGAGGTCTTTTGGTAAGAGCGATGCAGCATCTCCTTCTACTACCCCAGATGAGAGAATTGAGGATTCCTTATCAACTATCAAGCCTAGTTCCAATGAGGGTTCTGTGATTCAGTTCCCTGACCCATTAAAGGGAGAGCCTTCCCATTCCAAGACAGCTAGAATCAATCCTCCCACAATGAAACAAGTTTCAACGACTGAACAAATCAAGCAAAGTTACAACTCTATTAAGGCGTACATTCCTCTAATATTGTTGGGTGTTTTGATCGCTGATAGAACTGTTCAGTTGTTCACACCAGTTGTTTTCCCAAGGTCTTCTAGTGTTGACAATGACATGAATTCCAGTATGAAAACTTTAGAGGATACCTCAAACAGGGATATAAGTGCTTTCACTATCACCAAATATGCAACAGAGACTACTACGTTGTACAGAGCACACACAACGAAAATTCTTGACACAGCGGCAGCTGGACCAGAAGTGACTGTTCTGGTTGGTGATCCTGAACCAAGAGATATCAACCTTGACGGTGTTCCTTCCGGGGAATTAGCTGGAAGACTTTATCACAATCTGGTTGACTACTGTGTTCACCTCTCTGAGACTTCTTTGTTCACTGCCAACACAATTTATGAGAAAATGAAAGAAGGATCCCAGGCTCTTTATGAAAGTATTCTTCATCAGAATAAGTATGAATACATTGAAAACTTTCAGCTGGTTGTGAATAGGAAGGCATCAGATGCCTGGAATTCCACCAAGTATCTTTTTGATTACTACTCTAGCGGAAATGTGGTTGGGAGGTTCACTCAAACAAGCAACAAGTTTGCGTCAGATATCTCGTCTGTTCTTGGAAATACGAGAAAGTTTAAAGAAATCTTCGCCCCCTTGGAACAAGTTGTCAAGTATCATGTTGATTCCCTGTCCAGTTTTCCACCACTATGTGTCTATTCCAAGACAGCAATGGACGGCCTGGAACGTGGTGTCGCAGCAATCAATATTTGCTTCAATGAGAAAATTCCACATATGGTGGTATCTTGTGTTACCGGATTTGGTCATAAGTTTTCCAGTATGCCTTATGTGAATGATTTTAGTTCCCAAGTGACTGAAAACTTCAAGATTGCAACCAAAGCTTCCATTTCCTGTTGGGATTGGCTCAGTAACAACAGATACTATGAGGACTTAAACATCTCTAGCATTGCAGATCTTGGAAAGTTGAGTGAACAGGTTCGCAAAAGAATTGGAATTTATGCTCTGGAACTTGGTCAGAGATCTTCTAAGCCGCCTCATGATGCCTATGTTTGCCTGAAATCTCTGTCTAAAAGCTTTAATCAAGACGGAATTTACAGGTCCCTCAAGTTACTTTCACATAAACTTGAAGGGAGCCATGCGGAACTCTACAAGAGATTCATGTCCAACTTTCTAGCGAATAACTACCTTGATGGCTGTTCACCGCAGGATCTGAAGGTCAATGCAAGATCCAAATGCTCTGGTGGCTGCTTCTGTGCCTCATCTAATTTTGATAAGAACAGATATGGGAAGAAGTCATGCCGGAACTCATCTCTGCTCAAGAACGTGCGGTGGGTTTGGTGGTGAGACCCTAAATTGGGTTTCACTGGGTTTCAATGTCTACAGCGGTCAGAGAAGCAATCGTTACTAAAATGACTGATCGATTGATTGATTGATTGATTGATTGATTGGTTAGGTTGTTCTTGTTCTTGTTCTCTCTTGTATCTTCAGTATCAAAAGGTGACTAATATTCTTTTTGTTTTTTGTTTTTTTCTTCAATGGAATTTTTAATATGAGATTTGATAGCGGGTTTCGGTTTGTTCGTTTGTTTGTTTGTTTGTTCGTTAAGGTCAATTTGAGAAAGGGTATTATTATGATTTTAAGTTAGCTGTGATCTTTCTGTAGAATCTTATTGTGTATCATCATGCATTGGTTATCATATCATCATTATGTACAGAGAGGGATGGAGCGAATGTGTTATTGTCTCTTCGCCTGACTAGGATCATCATTGTCATTAACCGGGGCTATGGCAGCAATCGTATTAGACAAAGCTTTTTCCTTTGCATCATCAGGAAGGCCCAAGTTGCTCCATTCATCTTTTTCCATAAGTTGATTATCCATTCTACAGCCGAGGTATCTCTTAGCTAGCAGCCTGCAATTCAAAGCATTATCGCCTTGAACAAGTTTTAAGCACTTCAAATACTCAGACATAATAGACGAACATTCATGATCATGGTCAAGGGGAAATGAGCCACGTTCTGGAGGTGTTGGACTGTAATTTGCAAAAGAATTTCCTGGAGCACCTGACATTTTGCGAAAGAAGTAAAGATTTTTTAATCCTCCACAGTCTAGTTCAATATCCCTCTCCCCCTTGATGACGATGTGATTTTCGAATTAAAAAAAACTGGTCCAATTCGCGAATTAATTTAATAAGAAAAGAGAAAAAAAATTTAAAACCTAAACCCGCACATAAAATCACGTGCTGTGGCGAATTAGTATGGCTCTAGTGCAGGAAACGTTTGGACCTCCTTGCATGATTGTTTTTGGTATCATGCAAGGGGTGAGTTTATCAGGGACGCTGACAGGCCAACTATGAACTTCTCAAAGTGAAGCAGTTGTTTCAGTGAGCCGAAGTTGGATTTCGTTGTCTTCTTCTTCTTCTTGCTTGCTTGTTTTTTCTTTTTTTGACCCGTGTAGTTCACCGCCGCTCCCACCCACCCACAACAGAGGGAGTCACCTGAGAAGAAGAGACACGACACGACACGCCCGTCGTCTCTCCAACCTCAGCAATGGATACTGACTGATATGGACAACTTCTTTGAAGTGAACGCACGAGAGACTGACATTAATCCAGCAAGCAGTCTGAAAGTAAAGCCGGTCGTCTCCTCTTTGGACATTCCATGACCCCGAAAGTGTGGGTGGCGGTGTATTTTTCTTTATCTGTGTTATATATAGAGCTTTGCGGCGCCTTTCTTCGCCCCTCATTGTTGTTGTGTGTGTATCTTCACCACAGGATTAACTTAACTTTAACTATGACGATTGCGAACTCAACTGAAGACTTGATTACCAGCATTGGTAATACCCCATTGATCAAGATCGAGTCCTTGTCAAACGACACAAAGAGAAACATCTATTTTAAGGCAGAGTACACTAATGCTGGCGGTTCAATCAAAGATAGAGCATGTTTGTATCTTCTTGAAGACGCCCTTTCCACGGGAAAATTACAACCAGGAGGTACTGTTGTGGAAGCCACGGCAGGGAACACGGGGATCGCGTTGGCAATGCTAGCTAAAACCTACGACCCACCTTTGAAGGTCAGACTATACGTGGTGGAGACGTTGGTACAGGAGAAACTAGATATCCTTGAGAGTTTGGGTGCCACTGTGGTCAAGTGTCCTGTCGTGAAGCCAAGCAACCCTCTGTACATCAACAACCAGGCGAAACATTATGCTGAACAGAATGAGAATTCATTCCATGTAAACCAGTTTGACAACCTGTCCAATAGAAGATCACACTTTGAAACAACAGGTCCTGAGATCTGGGAGCAGACAAAGCACAAGATTGACGCCTTCGTTTGTGGATGCGGCACAGGCGGTACATTCTCTGGTGTTTCCGAGTTCTTGAAGAGCAAGAATCCCCAAGTGAAGACTTTCTGCAGTGACAATGAAGGCTCTGGGCTATACTCTTACATCACTTCTGAAGGCTCTAGTTGGGAATCTGAAGGGACGCCATTTGTCGAGGGAATTGGTCGCCTTGAGAAGTGTGCCAATATGGATGACGTCTTGACATTGGCTGACGGTTGCATCCGTGTCCTGAATATTGATGTGATCAAAACTATTTACAGTTTGGTTCATAGAGATGGTTTGAGAGTTGGCGGTAGTGGCGGCTTGAACATCTTTGCAGCTACGAAAATTGCCATGGATATGCCTGAAGGATCTACAATAGTTACTACTGTCGCTGACTCTGCTGATAGATACTCCTCCAAGTTGTTTAACAGGGCTTGGTTGGATGACCATGGCTATTGGCCTGGTATTCCAGAAGATGTCAAGTATCTAGCCAAGTGAATCTGGTATTCTTTCTACAATTCTTTTTAGTATTTTCTTTTGGCCCTGTCTTAGAATTCTTTGACGGAGAGCATTATTCATATAGCTGGAATATAAACTTAACTAATATTTGCTAGATTCTAATACGATACGCTACCATTGTAAAAAGGTGTAAGTCACATTGTTGTAGTGATCACATGATCAGTAACGTGATCAATATTTTTGTTTGTTGATGTTTTTTTACTAGAGAATAAAAAAAGCACAACAATCAACTACACGGGTTAATAACATCAAGTCATTGCTACCCTGTCCAAAGGATGAGCACAGAAGGTGGATCTACAGAGAAAACGAATAATTTCCAAGAACTGAAAGATGTGAAAGCGGAGGATATACAAGGTATGAGGAGTGACGCCAAAACCAAAGCCGAAACTCTACCAGAAGTGTCAACGGACACTGGAACCCACATTTCAAGTTACAGTCCTGAGATTGGAAATAAAACACATGATTCACTAAAGAAAGTCAAGTTTTCAAGCTACATGCATAATTTCGGACAGAGAAAGTTGGAGTTGGCGGAACAGGAGAATAGAAAGAAAGAGGAAGAAGAGCTACGACTCAAGGAAGAAGCAGAACAACTACAAATGAGTGAACAATTGAAGAAAGAAGAAGACAAGGCCAAACTAGAAAAAGAATTCCATGAAACAGCTGCTGAGCAAGAGAAAAAGCCCGAGTTTGACACAAAAGAGCAGGACAAGAGTGGAAATACTGAGCTGGAAAAGCCAGCCGAACCTGAGCATCTTAGAGTCGCTGGAGCTGATCAAGAGAAGAGACAAGAGGCACAGTGCCAGGAGAAGAGTGAAGCTGATGTTACTCCAACTGCTGATACCACGTCAGAGATCCCTAGTCAAAAGTTGACAGAGGAAATAGGGACCAAAGACCCATCGCAACTGGGACCTGGAAAAGATGAGGTAACATTATCAGAACTTAATTCCAAAAACCAGGCTGATGCTGCGAACCAACAACAGAAACCCAATCACAATTCACCCACAGTTGTTCAAGAGAATTTAAACAGTTCTGAGCTTGAAGACATTGACTCTGATGCCGACACTGTTATTGGCTCGCCCAGAAAGGGTGGACGTGGTCGTCTTGTCAAGAAATCGGAACTCGAAGAGGAAGGACCAATCAAGGAGGATAACGATGCCAACATGGAAGATGCTAAAACCAATTCAGCAAGTGACCATGATGAAAATTACTTAGAGGATGAGGATGAATACACTGACGATGATGGTGATGATGACGATGATGATACCAAAAAGAACAAGATCATAACAAGCAGGCAGCATCTTCTGTCCGTTTCAAGATCTGCCTCTCCTGGAATCAAGGGAAAAGCTGAGAAAAAGCCAAGGAAGAAGACTGGCAGAGATTCTGGTGGTCGACTAAAGCTTCAAAAAGTTTGTCAACGAGGCTCCTACAAAGAAGCCAAGCAGCTCATTGAAGATGGCTCTGATGTCAATGACCAAGATTATGCTGGAAACTCTGCACTACATGAGGCAGCATTAGAAGGTCACCACGATATTGTCGAACTTCTTTTACAAAATGGTGCGAATGTCAACTTACAAAATGGTCCAGATGACCTCGAAACACCTTTGATTGACGCAGTGACGAATAATCACCTCAAAACGGTCCAGATTTTGTTGAATTATGGGGCTGATCCAACTATTGAAAATGCACATGGTCAAAATGGGATGGATTTCGTTGATGACGAGTTGGAAGACAGTGACAAACTAGCAAGCATGTTGAAAGAGGCAGCGCTCAGTAAAACAAACAAGTCTAAGGTAACAGGTCCTTCGGAAGATGCTCCATCGAGACAAGGCGACAACAACACGAGGTCTCGTTCAAGATCTAAAGGCCGCTCCCAGTCTAGACCTGTACATGTCCGTAATGACCTGCTTTTTGTCGATGTGAATTCCAAGAGAGCCCGTGATGAGTTGTACCAAAGGGCAAGTGATGGTGATGCGCAGTATGTCGGTACGTATCTCGCCAGTGGTGGAAAGCCTGATGCAGAAGCCATGAGTCTTGCTGCCAAATACGGACATGTGGACTGTGTGAGCTTGTTCCTGGGATTCGGTTCCAAGGTTAACCATGTCAATCAGCTTGGCTTGAGTGCACTCATGAGGACTGTTGGAAGGGGACATTCAGAAGTTGTGAAGTTGCTCTGTGAAGCTGGTGCGGATTTGTCCATGAAATCCAAAGACGGTAAGACTGTTATTGACCATGCGAGAGACGCACTCATGAGTGATGCTAATGAGCTGCAATATCTTGGTGAGATGTCCTTAAAAGCCGATGTCCCTAATCAAGAGCCTATATCGCATGAAACGGAGTCTGAACCGAAGGAATTGAAAGTCAAGAAGAGAAAAATCTCTACCAGTGATAGTCACACAGCAGAGCACAAGAAGAAGAAGACTGACCAGAGGATTGAAGGACCCAAGAAGGAGCCTATAGTCAAAACCAACAACGAAAAGGCGAAGGCCCAACCAATCTCTGATAGAAGTAACAGCAACAAAACCGAAAAGGCTTCACCTACTGTTCAACAACAACATATCCCTCCTCCTCCACAGCAACAGCAACAGCAGCCACCTGTTCAACGGAAGGTTTCCCAGTCGTCCTCGGCCCCTGTTGAGAGCGAAGAAGCGAAACTAGAGAGACTCGAAAAGGAGAAGCGTGAACGTTCACAGTATGAATCAGCAAGACAGCAGCAGTCTGTTTTACGTAATCAGGAGTTCTTGAATCGTTTGGAGGCGGATGAAAAGCGGAGACAGGAGGAGCTCAAGAAACAGGAGGAGCTCAAGGAACAAGAGAGACGAAAGCATGATGAGCTCATGAAAATACGAGAGGCAGAGGTGGCTGCTGAGCGTGAGAAGATGAACTTGGAGAAGGAACGTGACCAACGTTTGAAGATACGCCAGGGGTATCCATATTCCCTGCGAGCAGCTAGTTTTAACAACACTAGAAGCAAAGAGGAAGTACTGGCATATCTTCCTTTGTTTCATTGGAAGATTGGCGGTGTGGATTATATTACTGATATTCAGATCATTTTGATCTTGGGATTGGAGAAATTCAAGGAGAAATACGCCGATCTGTATCATGAGGATAAGATACTCTCCTTGGAAGTGAAATCCAAAATCTTTGACATACTTTATGCTGTCTTACGTGATGATTCCCCAGAGACTTCAAGTTTAGCTTTCAAGGAGAGAGCTGATCTCAAAGAATCAGAATTCAGAAAGTTCCACTCTGTTGAAGTCCATTGGATAAGGCTGGACATGGTGTTAGAGATTATACAAAAGGACTACAGCTACCTTGAATCGGTGATAAAAACTCACATGCAACCATGTTCATTGGAGAGGCCACCAAATGAGACCCTGGTGAAACTGGTTGATCCATCTTATGTGGTGAAGTATCCATTACCTGTTATTACGGACTCGCGAATAGATGTACAGTTGGCTGAGCAAAGAGATATCAATGCTTTGAAGAAGGTTGTTCCGTTTAGAATGAGATTTAGCATACCCATTCTCAAGGCACTAGTGAGAAACAAGAAGATTTGGTGATTTAATTACATGAGCTTCCTTGCAAACATATGTAGACTTCATCAAGCTTTTTAAGGGGTCTCAAAAAGCATTCTAATAGGGATGTCGTGAACTTCGAGCTGTTCCAACAGGATTTGTTTATTTGAATTCAAAGCCCTCTGAACAGGGCCGCCTTGGTTGATTGTGTTTTGCAACAGTGGCTTGAATTGTCTCTTGATCTCTTTCCAGAACTGTGTCATATCTTGGACATCCGCCACCAGTGATCTCCATGTTTTCAAGTGCTCATCAGTCTTCACTGCAATTGCCTTGATGTCAGCAGTAATCTTAGGAATAGATTCCTTGCTTGACGTTAAGAGCCTCTTCAGTAAGCTTATTATGCCCTGGGTTTGAGTCAGGATCCATTGGTTGTAAACTACTTGCAACTTATCTTTGTTGATGGCTGCAAATGCAGAGGCAACCTTCACAAAGTCACCACCAGTATTAAGTGACAGAGTCACTTGCTTGGTCAAGACGTCCTCCAATTTTGAAATACGTAGAGACTTGGTCGTATCGTAGTCTCTCACAACTTTCAAGGCCAGCAGTTGTCTGTTGCTCGCCAAGTGTCTGTTTAACTGTGCATACAGCTGTGATAACGCCACAACATCTTGTGAGTCTTCTGAGTCCTCCACCTGTTGAATCCTGCTAACGAGCGCAATGAAATATGACAGTTCCCTCACAAGGGAACCAAATGATTGGATGTTTGCCAGGATGCTGACAAGCTCAGATAACTGACCAACAGGCTGCACCAAATCTGACTTGAGTCTGTTGAAGGTAGCATTGAGTGAACCTAGCGAGTCCCGTAATGATGTGTACTTCTCCTTCGCCGCAGAGGAAGATTCAAGCAACTGCGTTGGAATCGTATCTGAAGAGTCATTGTTGATTAGTTCGTTGGTCTCGTTGTTAAGTGCAGAGAGGGCAAAGTTGGCGGACTTGAGAGGCGTATATATGTCCAGTTCAGTTGTCACGGGATTCGTCTGTTGAAGAAGAGTATGAGCCTGTTCAGTAACAGTCATTGCAATTGTATTTGTTTGTTTGTTTGTCTGTCTGTCTGTTTGTGGCGTACTGTTTAAGTGTTTTTTTTTGTCTTTTTTTATTCCGCGGCTTTCTTTCTATGGTCTAATTAAGTTCTAATGGGGGTCCCGACCAATCAGCTCAGACAAGGGACACGATACTCCTTCCCAAACCGTGGCCTTCAACTCGCTGCACTTTAGCATCGATATTTCTTCTCTCTAGTTCCCTTAGAAACTCAACAACACTCCCACCAACCCCGAAGTAGATGTCCTTTGCGCTCACAAACACCTTGTTCCCACGGGAGAAGAGCGTGGTTAGAATCTCTGTCAGCACAGGTAATGTGTCCAAGGAATAGATCGTTTCTGAGCTGTACACCAACCCGCCTTCCTGCACAGAGATCTGATCAACGAGGTCTAAGAAAGAACGACCCCAGGCACCAGAAATAAAGTACAGTTCGACACCACTTCTCTTTAAATCCTGATCGAACTGTTCCAAGATGGCAGAGGACAGTTGCAACTCATCCTTCAAAATTGGCACTTCTCCATCACTCAACTGGAGCTGCTCCCATTTCTCAGCAGATAGGGTGATTCTCGCCCAATTGACAATCAAATTAGGCAAAGTTACCAGTCTCAGTACACTTGCATTGTAATCAGTTAGGATCATCTTTTTGGTCCCCGCTGGTGAGGAATCTTTCTTCATCAACTGCTGTTGCAGCAGGAAACAGGAAGGTAGAGCTGAACCGCATCCGAGCTCCAATATATCACCTTCATGTCTATCTGTCGCATGATACAAGAAGTCGAGTAAATCCAATGAACACTCCCAGGACTTGAAGCCGCCTTCGTACACGTTCTTTTGTAAATCGGACTCAGCATTGTTCAACAAGAGGATGGCATCAGCATCACCAGACGCGGTGCTGCTATCAGAGTTTGAGAGTGTAGCATCCTCAGACATCACTTGATGTTTGACATCAAACAGTTCTCTTCTGCAAACATGGTTTCCTGCAGCTGTGGTGACGGTTTCGAAGGTGATTCTGGTATTCAAGAGTGACTTCAGGAGCGCATCGGTGGGATGTATCTGCGGTGTATAACCGCCCTGTGCTGTGTCTAGTGGGTTTGGAAGCTGTTCCATAGCAGTGCTAGGCCCTGCTTGTCCATCTATGTCCTCACTGAATCCAAAAGAGAAGGACATAACTGCCTGTGTCTATACTGTGGTGGTTGGTAGGTAGTAAAGATCTTCATGTTTCATTTTTTTTCTTTCTTGTAAAGTTCTTGAGAGGAACGGAAGAGATTATATTTATATGATGTTAGATGAACAGAAGGTCATGACTACATTAAGACTAAATCAACTGTATAAATATAAAAATGAATAAAAAAGGGTCAACAAGGTATTTTATTTATCGAGACAACCCATCACTAGACTGTTTGGATGTGTGTAAACGAACAATATCTTTTTCAACCAACGACCCACATATTCACATTTTTAAATGAATGAACTGAGTGTAATGAAATGGGAGGGAAAGGAGGAGGACGTGTGGTGTGTGTGTGTGTGTGTGTGTGTGTGATTAAAAAAGAAGAATTTACTCGGATTGAATTTGAGAATACCCGGAGAATGGGTTAGCATTCTTGCTCTTCAAGTACTCATCAGACTGTTCTTGCCATTCTCTGGTCATGGTCTTTGGTGGAGCTGGAGCTTGAGATCTGACACCTAGGAATATAGCAAAACTGATGGCCAAACCAGTAAAGACACCAGTGGCAATCTTACCAGCCTCACCCTTTGGGTGAATAGGTCTTCTTGGACCCCAGGCACCATAGGAAATGAACCAAGCGGCCTTCTTCTCCTCCAAGGTCAACTCGTTCCAGTTCAATTGTTGGCGGGCAGCCAACTTGGTGACAATCTCAGTCTGGTCAACAGTTGGAAGGTCTTCCCATCTCTTCTCTAGCTCAACAATGGAAGCCTTGGATAGAGCATGTGTGGAAGCGAGTCTCTTGGCGACAAGCTGGGTGGTTCTGGTAGTGGTGCGAAGCATCGTTTGTTCGTTTGTGTGTGTATGCGTTTGTTGCCTGGTGTTAGTAGAACTTGATTTGTTTCCAATTGTTTTTTTTTTCTTCAGCAAGATGCAAAAACGCTTTTTTTCAAGGCATTTCATTCGCTGGCGGTCACGTGGAAGGCTAAATATTTTGTTTTTTGCACTATTGCTTATGTAAAATTATGGTGCTACTTTCTGTTTTTTTTTGCGGGACTTGAGACCCAGACTTACAGACTCTTAAACTCCAGACGCCAGACTCCAGACTCAGTCAGCAAAACCTTATCACCAAAATGTATTGGACACATTGACATACATAGTTAAATAAATTCCTGATTTCCTCTCTCCAGTTCTCCTTCTCTGTTTTGTGTGTGTCTTCTGAACTGACAACGATCATAGGTTTATTTCAAATTATGTACGCCGCTCCCTCTACACGCGTTAAAAAAAACTGTAGACTTTCAAACCCCGCGATTTTACTAAAGGGAATATCCTAAGTTATGAAATGAAATGAGAGTCAAGAGATTCCATACATGCTCTCCAAAATTCCCAAAATTATCCTGTTAACTAGATTTAGAAACAGCTGATTCAAAAGTTTAGCTACCCATAAATGGTCCAAATACCTCATCAGACAATCCCATCTAAATCTGTCCATCCCAAAAAAGGAGATCTGCTACTCCACCACTAACATCTCATCCACCAACAACTTCAATGGCCCCAAATCTTTTTGACTAACCAACCCAAACTCATCAGCAAACAACACAAAGTGTTTGAAACTTGTATTCAATAAGGGATTTACGTTCAAAGCGAGAACTTCGCTAAAATGATGGCAATAAATATGAGCATACACCCTGAACAACCTCTTCATAACAGTTTTCACTAAAGACCTGAATTGTGGAGGAAACGGTTGTCCCTGGCGTGTTGGAAAGACGTTCTCATCATCAAAGAGGGACTGGCACCAAGTCATCAACGAGTCAATGTATTCTGGTGCACTCATAGATTGAGGGCGCTGTAACTGGGATGACTGCCACAAGTATTCATACTCTTCTGTAGCGGTCATCTTTGGGCATGTCTGTGGAGAACAAAATTGTGTTAGTGTACCGTAGAGCATGTTCAGTTGGTTGTAGAAGTCCACAGTGTGTATTGCTAGCCATTCATTCAAGTTCTCATCCTTTGGAAGTTTTACTGCCTGAGCTAATGCTGTCCCTGATCCTAATGTGGACTCCACTATTGTCTTAATGTCACGGTGCGAGGTGATTGAATACTGTTGCTGAGATGAGGGCTGTAAAGAACCACTTTGATCCGTAACATTTGAGCCTAGATCGCCATTCTGAGGCTTGAACCCACGCGTTGATCTAATGGTGTGGCCATTATTGAGGTGAAGACTTTGGAAAAAGGACATTGGCCTCAAAAACTAGGTGGATATTTACTGAAAGCAGGGGGGGAGTAAGGGGGTTGTATTATTGGGGAATATGAAATGAGTTTGTTTTGATTTCCAGTTTTGCACACACAAATTTCCCAGATCTGCTGACTCATAAATGACGTAATGAAATATCTTTAAAGAGTTGGTTTCTTATTTACACGTGACTTTGGGTCATTTTCCTCTTCGTCTTCCTACTGTGTTTAGGTAGGCGTTGATGATCTCTTTACAATTCATTCATTGATTCATGTCGTGCGCGTCTATCTGAGTTCTATAAACTTCCCTGTATCACCATATATGGCGGCTGATCACTCTTTTTCGCGTAAGGCGAAAGATATTACTGCAGGGTTCGCAGGTGGAGCCGTTCAGGTGCTTATTGGCCAGCCATTTGATTTAGTCAAGGTTAAACTACAGACCACCAACTCCACTCTTCCACAGATCATCAAGGACACCTTGACAAAGGAAGGTCCATTAGCATTCTACAAGGGGACACTGGCTCCTCTTTTTGGTGTTGGGGCTTGTGTCAGTGTGCAATTCTACGCGTTCCATGAGGCAAAGAGACAGTTATCTTCCTCAAACGTCTATATACATGGTGCCATTGCTGGTATTGTGAATACACCCATCACTACACCGGTGGAGCAGTTGCGTATCCTTCTGCAAACTCAGCCAGCTGATAAGAAAGTTTACTTTGGCCCAAGGGATGCTTTGACAAAGATTTGGAACCAACATGGTGTAACTGGTGTTCTCCGCGGATTTAATATCACACTACTGAGAGAAGCCCAGGCTTATGGAGTTTGGTTTTGGACTTACGAGTCGCTCATAAGATACGCTTCAAGTTACCAAGGTATTCAAAGAGATCAAATTCCTACCCACCAGTTGCTATTGGCTGGTGCATTATCAGGACAGGCATTGTGGCTGGCATCTTACCCATTGGATGTGATAAAAAGTCGTATACAATCTAATTTGTCCTTTAGTGGAGGAGTCAGCTCACTGAGAGTTGCTAGAGAGTTGTTCAAAGAGCAGGGATTCCTTGGGTTTTGGAAAGGTGTGGGTCCTGCATTAGTAAGAGCAGTGCCTTGCAGCGCTGGTACTTTTGCTACTGTTGAGCTGACATTAAGACTGCTTGGTTAACTTTATTTACTAGAGAGTTTACATACATATCCTTACATCGAGTCATCTGTATAGCTTATCTAAATGGGGGGGAAATCAGATAAATAACTTATTTTTTTCTTTAGATACACAATAAGGATATAAAAAGGCCAATAAAATCTACTTACAATTTGCCCTTGTCCTCCTTGAATTGGTCCTCAGTGACACCAGCACCCATGGCAGCAGTAGAAGAAATACCACCAGTGACCAACTTCAACAAGTTGTCAATGTACTCGGCACCACTCCACTTCTGGTGCTTAACAACCTCAACACCTCTCTCAATCTCTGGAGCTTGGACAGTTTGACCATAAGCTCTCATACCTTGCTCCTTGTAAGCTCTAGCAAAGTTGTCCACAGCCAAAGCAGTGGTATGCAGACCGGCCAAGGTGATGAATTGCCAGACGTAACCCAAGTTAGCCAACTGGCTAATGTAAGTCTCTTGGTTGTCAACAGACATAGCCTTGTTCCAGTTGAAAGATGGTGACAAGTTGTAAGCCAACCATTGGTTTGGGTAAGCGGCCTTGACACCCTCAGCAAACTCCTTAGCTTGCTCGTAGTCTGGCAACTTAGACTCCATCCAGATGATATCAGCGTAGTCGGAGAAAGAACGGGCACGGTTGACGGCACATTGAGTACCACCGTTGTAACGGTAGTAACCCTCTCTAACTCTTGGTTGGTCCCAGTTGAAGTAAATGTCCTTACCTAGAAGCTTCTTGGCCAAGGCACGGGCCTCCTTGTTGGAAGTCTGAGACAATGGGTTAACCTGCTTGGTGAATTGGGAAATTAGCTCTTGCTTGTTTGGGTAGTAACCATCGTTGATGGCGTCAATAACAGCCTCGTGGAACAACTTTAGGCCAGCCTTGGCGACCCAGTCATCTTCAATCTTTTGCAAAGCAGCACCGTAGACACCACGGGACTCAGCCTCATGCAAGATGTTAGACAACTCACCAACATTTGGGTTGGTGGCACCGACAATAAAGTAGTGATCTCTGTGGTCAATGGTGGAGGTGATCAAAGTGGCAGCCTCGGAGTCGGTTCTAGCAACGACAACCAAGTCAGAACCCAAGATATCAGCGGAAGCACGGATAGCAACCAATCTGTTAATGTGCTCTTGGATTGGAACCAAAACCTTACCAGCCATGTGACCACACTTCTTGGTACCTGGAGCCTGGTCCTCAATGTGAATACCAGCAGCACCTCTCTCAATGAACAACTTGGTCAACTTGATGATGGCAGTGATACCACCGTGACCAGTGTCGGCATCGGCAATGATTGGTCTCAAAAAGTCAATCTTGTTCAAGTTACCACGTTGAGAAGCTGGGGTGGTTAGACGCTCCTCACGTTGCTTTCTGTCGTGGAATAGCTGGGCGAACCACAATTGTTCAACCTTGTTTGGAACAGTGTCGTATGGGTAGTCGGCAAGATCTGGGGATGGCTCGTTGGAAGTAGAGGCGGTGGAAGATGATTGCCATCCAGAAACGTAGATGGTGTCCAAGTACTTGGCCATCTGGGTCACGTGGATTGGGTCTAGAGCACCAAAGGTGAAAGAAGTGGTCTTCTTAGCATCGTGGTCTTGTAGCAACTTGAAAAGCTTCTTGGATTGGTTGTTGGATGGGTACTCAATCTTCAAGGAACCTCTCTTGTTGGCAATGTCTTCAGCGGAATAGATACGCTTGGTCTTGTGCCATCTTGGCTGGGACCACCATTGCTCAATGGCCTTGATCTCTTGTTGAAACTCTTGCTCTTCTTGTTGAAGGGACATTGTGTTTTTGAATGTGTTGTGATGGAGTTCAGAAAAAAGAAAGAGAAAGCTAATAAAAAGAGGCAAGTGGGAAGTGGGAATCCGTGGTGCTTTTATATTCTTGAGACTTTTAATAGGGCATCGGATTGACGGTTGTGGGTTGTGTCAAGGATGCCCTTTTCACCGAGATGTGGGATGTCTGTAAAACCGTGGGTAGGCGAGTTGCCACCAGCCAGGCAGGAAATGGGTCTGCCCGGACTAAGGGATCTCAGCCGAAGACGGGCACGGGGACGGACGAGGGCAAATCAAAAAAAGAAAAAAGAAAAAAAAATCTTTTTCCTTCCCCGGATTTTTTTTCTCTCTGTTTTTTGTTCCAGTGGGCCGCCGCCGCAAGCAATGACGTGGTGAGTGTGGGCCAACAAAACCCAAAAGAAAAAAAAAATGCTCGAGGCCAAATTTTCGGTAAAGCCGTATATCGGTGACTTCGAAAAAAAAGTCAGCGATGAAGCCACGACGCCTCGGATGACGGGAAGCTACTTCTTTTAACCAAGGTCTCGGCTCCAAGGCAAAACAGGTGTGTACACAAGGTGGCCTGTCTTTGAGGGCGAGGCGAGGCGGGGGACAATATCCGCTCGCCAACCATAAGAATGTGTCACACACCCTGTTTCGGAGGATTGCAACAGGGACAGTATCTACTGTGTACGCTGTGTCATTCAGCCGACAGGAGCCTGATGATGATGATTCTTGGTCATGTGATCCAGGGGGGAAGTGTGAAGATCGATGGTTCAATGGCACCACCATTGAGAAAGAGTGTGTGTATTGTATTGTCTTGTGTCTCTCTCTGTGATGTGACAGACTGATCAAAGCAGGTGGAGGGGTTGAGGCTGGGGTGTAGGTGGGGTGGGGTGACAATAGGATCCTGCACCCAATAAGCATCTCTCATCAGACAATGGGCAAATCGGTCAATCTAAGTATGTAGTATCATCTCCGAGGCCAAATACAGCAGCACGTAGATTAACAGTGAGGTATTCAGACTCAGGACTGAAATGTTACTGACGCCAGGTTCCTACTTCACAGGCTGTTCTGCGTACATTTATTGTACAATTTGCAAATGGTCTATGTTTTCTTTGTCTCCTTTTAATTATTGTCCGCCGCTAGGGTCTCTTGATACCGACGGTGTGTGTCTCTTATTGAGACAGAGTCAAGGTTTTTAAATATACTTTTCCCGGTGAAACTTACAACAAAAGGGTAATCACCACTGCGACACAGCATTCCTCCATTTCCAGAGGAAAGTTCCAAGATTCAGCGAAGCGGCTAATCTAAAACCAACCACTCTTTGACAATCGGTGTTGTAACACCAAGTTAGCCAAACAATTATTACCGCCAACGGTAGAAATGTGGCAACTAGTCTGGTTTCGGAGGCCTTGAAGCTCTTTTATCTTGGCCCAGACCTTTTTGGAGTCTTGCAGTCTTGCAGTCTTGCAGTCTCTCTTTTGTAACGTAATCATGTACACAAAATCACTACGCCGCTTCTTGAAACAAGGGGGACTACTCAAAATAAATATATAAAACACAAACACCAGAATTCACTTACAACGAGAATAAAGAAGCAAGCAAGAATGGTTCAGAAGGCCATTTATTGTCCATACGTCTATTTGTCCATTGTGAATCAGTATGCGGCTGGAAGACCTTTCAATCAAAAAAGCAAACCCGCGAAAAGTGATAACAGAGAAAGAATGCAACCAAAACCTGTAAGATAAAACGTGCTGAATTTTTGGTTTATTAACCGCCTTCAGTAAACATCTAACACATCTAAGAGAGAGAAAGAGAGAGCCAATGTCCTCTTCAGATTACCCCCCACCACAGCGCCGTGGTACTGCCCTCAATCTTCCTGGGGTCACTGCCCAGGACCCATGTGAACCTGTGGATCCGTCATCAAAGCTTATCATTGTCATGGTTGGCCTACCCGCCCGTGGTAAATCGTACATTACCAACAAGCTAACCCGCTATCTGAACTGGTTGCAACTTGAGTGTCGTGTATTCAACGTCGGGAACACCAGAAGAAACGAACATGATCATGCCTTGGGTCCTTCAAATGGTCCTCTTCCTGATAACGGAACCACGGATACCCCTGAACATCCTCCATCTCCAGCTCACAATACCACTTCACACGATGCCGGTTTCTTCAACCCTGAAAACAAAGAATCTTTCAATATCAGGGAGAAATGGGCCATGGACACGTTGGACCATCTGCTTGACTTTGTCCTTCTCCACGACGGGTCCGTTGGTATCTTTGACGCAACCAATTCAACAAAGGCTAGAAGATTGAAAATCTTGAATGGAATCAGACAGAGAGACTCCAGAATCAAAGTCCTTTACTTGGAGAGTATATGTACCGATTCTTCTATCATTCAAAAGAACATTCGTTTGAAGCTTAAGGGCCCAGATTATGCAAACATGGATAAGGATCTTGCCCTCAAGGATTTCACTAACCGCTTGAAGAACTATGAAAAGGCATATCAAACCATTGAGGATGAGGAAGAACTTCAGTATATCAAAATGATTGATGTGGGCAAAAAGATGATTACTTGCAACATTCAAGGGTTCTTACCGTCACAAACCATATATTACCTCCTCAACTTCAACTTAGAAGAACGTCAAATTTGGATTACCAGAAATGGTGAGTCGTTGAATAACGTGATGGGTAAGATTGGTGGTGATTCTCCTCTCACACCACAAGGTGACAAGTTTAGCCGCGCATTGACTCGTTTCATTACTCATCAGCGCACTGAGTTTGCCAAGTCACATCCAACCACAAGCCCATTCTTCAATATCATGACTAGTTGCTTAAAAAGATCTGTTGAAACAGCAAGTCACTTCCCAAAGTCCGATTACTCAGTGAAGCAAATTAAGATTATGAATGATCTATCCTGTGGTGATTTGGAAGGCTTGACCTATCAGGAACTTCAGTCTTTATATCCTCTGGAGCACCAGGCAAGACTACGTGATAAGCTTCATTACAGATACCCTGGACCATCAGGTGAATCTTATGTTGATGTCATTAACAGAATCAAGCCAATCATCAACGAGATTGAACGAACCGCTGAGAATATGTTGATTGTTTCTCACCGTGTGGTGATCAGAATCCTACTAGGCTACTTTTTGAATTTGGATAAAGACATTTTAACCAACCTGAAAGTCCCTTTGAACCATGTGTTCCTTTTGGAACCAAAGCCATTTGGAGTGGAGTGGTCCCTTTTCAAGTATGATGAGACGAAGGATTGGTTCGAGAAGGTGAACGATCAGGAATTCTTGAAGGTAAAGGAGAAGGATGTGGAGTACAACAAAAGACGGTATTCTGTTGTTCCAATTCAGTCAAGAAGCTCGTCTGCACATTCCTCTACAACCACCACCCCTTTGACCTTGGGAACGCGTCCAGCAGTAAATAGAACTCCTTCTTCCGGTTCCTCAACAACGTCATCACCTGTTCCTAGAAGTTCAGGAATCTTTTTCAGCTCAAGATATGGAAGTGATCATGTGAGTTCTATGAATAAGGATAGAATCCCTAGATCCATGAATCATGGAGTCAACAGATTTGGTAAGAATCCATTTGATCCAAAGTACATTCCTGATCATGATATTGATTGTGCCATTACCGATGGAGAAGAGGATGATGAGGTGGATACTGTGAAGAATGTTGATGAGTCTCTTCAAAACGTTAGAATTTAGGCTTGGTTGTATGTATTTATTCTTTTTTGTACAAAATGTTTGCACACACACTTACTTATCCATGTATATATTTTGCTGTCTTTTGGATCATCAACTATCTCTTGGTGGTGGGGGCATAAATGATACCAATACCATCAACCCAACGGCTGGTACAACCCCAAACTCCGACAATTTCATAGTCTTCTTGACTCGGAGGTTCTAGCATTCCGGGACCACCACCATTGAAATTTCCAAAGTTCCCACTTGTTCTGTTTAACGACGTCACGATTTGAACACAGTCAATCCATGCTCCGGTCTTCAAGTTAAAGGATTGGAGCTGTTCATTTGGCCTAAATGCAAAGTCTGTGTAATTTTTGGCTTCATTCCCGAAAAGGACTGATATTGGTTCCTGGCCAAATTCACCACCTTTAGATGCAGGAATAGGTGGAAGTGGCATCTCTGATCCTTGGTCCCGACTAAACATCTTTTTGAAAGAGCCAGTCAACGAATAGTTTCTTGCAGGAATAGGAGGTGGAGCAATATTTTCTCCATTGCATTTAATATAATCAAATCTCATTCCATCAAGGGCAAAACCATGGTAGACTCTGATGTTGGTTAAAGTCTTTGAATCAAAGAAAACACACTTTGGTTCGCTCTGGTCAGATCTTCCGAGGCAATTAGACTTGATTCCAATGACGCTACCATGTCTATTAATCAATTCTGATGGAACAGTGACAAAGTTGTCCTTATTAGAAGACGTTAATTTTTCCATCACATTGTGCATATCGGTTTGGCCCCCAATACAAAGGACGTTGATTCTAAAATCTTTAACGTTCTGCTTGTCAGCAGGTAAAAGTCTCTTTAAATCCCGAGAGTTAACTTTGACTTCATACTGGATACCTTTTCCTCCCAGAGATACCGGCAAATACTCGACATGTGCATCCGCAATCTCACGTGCAAAAATCTCGATACCATAGATCCCACTAGAAGATTTAATCACAGCCATGTCATTGCCAAGTGGTAAAATTGTGGCACCTCTACCCGCATTCAAATGGCCAAACGATGGGTCCTGGGTATCCTGTGGAAGTTGAAAGGAAGGATGATATAGGAATCTCAATAGATCAAGCCTATGCCAAGTACATTCATCTCTAGGCATCACAGGACACAAGCCATTGGATTTAGTCCTTATACAACGAGTTTCTCTGCTGACAAAAGATCTGTTCAAAGTCACATAGCCCCTTAGCATCACTCCAGATGTCTGATGAGGGCATCCTAATAAATGGCCGACCTCGTGCATGAACGCACCCAGGGTTATGTTCAAGCACTCCCAGTAAGAAGAGCATTGATTGGAGTCGTTTGCCACTTCGTTGATATTGGATTCAGTAGTGTCTTGAAAGCATGGAACAATTTGCTCATAATAAGTAGGCCAAGAGAAAAGACCATGGGATCCAAAAATGGCCAGTTTAATGTTCCCAATAGAACCTCCAAGCGCAGCATGCGTTAAAATCAACTTCAAGTTATTATCCCAATGAGTATCCAGAAAGACAACCGCTGCTTGAACAGGTTGACCAGTGTTGAAGGGACCACCATACTTTACCAGTGCATCCTTAGCAATCCCAAACAACCCACCTGTATTGGTTCCCTTGGAATTCTGTTGTGCAAGGTTTGGATCCCTCAATTCCTTCAAACTCCTGTCCGACCTTAAAACATGAACTTTGATGTTCTGGCGAGGCTTTGGGTTAGATGACTCTTGGTAAAATCCTGAGTCCAAATTTAGTTCCTCGTAGAAATTGAACGTTCTACTCCCAAACCCTGCTCTGAGCATCTGTTCATGAGTGAAAGCCTGCATCAACCTGCCTCCAATTCTCATCTTCTTCAAGGCCACGTCTAGGCCATTATGTTCAGATGCCCTCTTCTGTGAGGTGGAATCAAACAAGGCGGGAGAATCCTTTGCAACCAATACGCATAGATGGACAACCATGTTGTCCCTTAAAGGTTGGTAATTGATAGTCACTGGCATGGCTGCAGGTGGGAAAGAGGGATTGTCGCTGAATTGAGGAAATCCATTCACCACTACTCCATCCGAGTGAGTAAATATCAATTCATTAGCTCCATCACCCAAGTGAACAACTGCTTTGAAGAACCCTTGATTGACTTCAAAGTAGAGTGGTGGGAATGCATTGAATTGATGAGACACTGACAAAGCCCCATAAGTTGAATAACTGGACTCACCATGGATTACAAGTAGTGGGGTATGCACTGTCCCTTGATGCTGGATGTTGTAAAGCTTTATTGAACCCATTGTAGACCTTTCAGTTCTCTAGCAGTCAACGCCACTCCCCTTTTTATCTTCGGTTCTGATACTCTCTTTTTAAGAAAGTGCCCGCCAGATCAGATCTTGGCGGCACCTTCTTCTTCCCGTATATTACTCCGGCACGTGATATCACGAGACATCCCGTAAATCTCTGTTAGTCGTTGATTGTGTTTTTTTTCCTTGTTTTTTGAACAGCGAATCATTCTGCTGAACAACCGTCCATACAACAAGCCACCTTTCAAACGTTTACACTCCAATCTCTCAGCGAATGTCCGGCCATAAGAGACGCCAGTACCCACAGGCACCATACCAGGCAGCCACTGCTGCTACTCCTCCTTTGCAAACCCAAGCCGCTGCGGGTTACAATGCCCAAACTGACAACATCAACAATGGTGGCTATCCTGGTGCTGCTGGTCAAATGGGAGGATACGGTGCCGCACAGCAGCCAGTCTATGGTGGTGTTGACGCTTCAATCCAAGGCATGAACAATCTCAACATCAATGGCGCTCCTCAGGCTCAACAAAACTTCACTCCTGTTCAACCAGCCTATCTGCAACCACCTCAACAACAACAACAACCCCCACAACAAACTGCACAACAACAACCAGGGTATGGTGCTTACAATCCAGCATATGCTTCCCAGTCCTATGCTCCTCACCAACAACAAGAGCCATCTTTACCTTTGAACCAGATCTACCAAACAGACCTGTTGAGAGACTTGCCGCCTCCAATCATTGACCTGTCATTGCCTCCACCTCCACTGATTCTACCACAAAACATTAGCTGCATTCCAAATAACCCGAATGCTAATGCCAGTTCCGATGTTATGAGATCTACATTGAACGCAATTCCTACCACAAACTCTCTATTGAAGAAGTCTAAGCTGCCATTTGCTCTAGTTTTGAGACCTTTTACCACTCTAAGCGATGACGTGAACCCAGTCCCATTGGTTGATGATCTGACTGTTACCAGATGTTCCAGGTGTAGAACGTATATCAACCCATTCGTGCAGTTCAATGCTCAAAACTTGAAGTGGAGATGTAACTTGTGTCAACTAAACAACGATGTGCCTCAAACCTTTGACTTCAACAAGGAACTGGGTGTACAAGTGAACAGATACGATAGAAAAGAGCTCAATTACTCTACAGTTGAGTTTGTTGCGCCATCTCAGTACATGTCTAGACCTCCGCAGCCGCTGGTTTACTGTTTCCTCATTGATGTCTCTCAGCACTCTATCCAATCTGGTTTGCTAGCGACCGTGGCTAACACTATCTTGGATACCTTGGATAGCATTCCAAATAAGAATGATATGACCAAAGTTTGTTTTATTGGTGTTGACTCTGCTCTTCATTTCTTCAAGATCCCAGAAGATGAAGACGAGGAGGAGGATTCCCAACACATTGTTATCCCAGATTTAGATGAGGCCTTTACACCAAGTCCTGAGGGACTGTTGGTTAACTTGACCAGAGCCAAGAAACAAATCGAAAAGTTGTTGAGTAATATCAATGATATGTTCCTCAACAATCTCAACACTAGCTTTGGCCTTGGTCCAGCTTTGGAGTTTTCCTACACTCTAGTTCAAAACACTGGTGCGAAAATTGTTGCGTTTGGTTCGACCCTACCAAACGTTGGTGCTGGTAAATTAGTTCAGAGGGATGAAAGCAAATTCTCCAACACTCCAAAGGAAGCGAGCGCTTTGTTGACTCCAAATGATTCCTTTTACAAGTCCTTTGCCGTAGAGTGTTACAAGAACCAAGTCACAGTGGAACTGTTCCTCACAGGTTCCAAGTACATGGATGTTGCCACTCTATCTGTGTTGTCTAGGTACACTGCTGGTCAAACTCATTTCTATCCTTCTTGGAACGGTGCCAACTACGCAGATGTTGTGAAATTGTCTAAGGAACTGACTAAGACCCTCTCCCAAGATATAAGAGCTGAAGCTGTTCTGAGAACAAGAGGTTCGAGTGGTTTAAGAATGAATACTTTCTATGGAAACTTCTTTAACAGATCATCTGATCTTTGCTCGTTCCCAACTTTCCCAAGAGATCAAAGTTACACAATTGAGATTGCCCTTGAGGAAACTTTGACTAAACCAGTCGTTTACTTCCAAACAGCGATCTTACACACTACAACTTTTGGTGAAAGAAGAATCAGAGTCATAACTGCAGCAATTCCAACCACTGCGAATATTACTGAAGTGTATGCCTCTGCTGATCAACTAGCCATTGCAAACTACTACTCCCATGCGGCGGTTGAAAAGGCACTCAATGGATCCTTACAGGACGCTAGGGACTTCTTGACCAAGAACCTAATCAGTATGTTGTCTGTTTACAAAAAGGAGGCAGTTTCTACCAACATTAGTGGCAGTTCTCCGTTGATGTGCTCTACCAATTTGAGAATGCTACCACTATTACTCCATGCATTGATCAAACACATGGCCTTCAGACCAGTCAAGTGTCCATCTGATCACAGATCAAATGCGTTGAACCTATTGAGAACCCTTCCATTGACTCACTTTATCAGGTACATTTATCCGTCAGTGTACTCATTACATGACATGCCTGATGATGTTGGTTTGATCAATGCAGAGACAGGTGAGCTCATCTTACCAACTCCAATCAATGCAACAGCCGAACTCTTCCAGAAGTATGGTCTATACTTGATTGACAACGGTGCTGAACTATTTTTGTGGATCAGTGGCGATGCTGTTCCAGATTTGGTGTATGATGTTTTTGGTGTTGGTAACATCTTTGAAGTTACCACAGGCAAGTTTGAACTCCCACAACTGGAAACTGAGTTTAACACCAAGGTGCGTGCTATCATTGACAATATCAGAGAGGGTGTTGATAGAGTCACCTATCAGAACCTTTTCATTGTGAGAGGAGGCTCTGCCAATGAACCAATCAATGCACCAAACGCTCATGAAGTGAGTTCCTTGAGATTATGGGCCGCTTCTAACTTAATTGAAGATAGAATCAGTGGTCAAGAAAGCTACAGGGAATTCTTGTCTGCTACTAAGGACAAGGTTAATTCCTGATCGGTTAGAACATTGTGTATAAAAAAGTGTATGTTATTTGTTACTCTTATGGAGAACTCTCTGAGTAGTTTTTGTTACCATGAATCAATGCATCTTTTTGTTCGATACATGTAGCCATGGTTTCTTTGACCCATCAACCGGCCCACAATAACTCGCATGTACGATTTACTCTACTTGAAGCCGGGTAACATATAAAGTTGTTCTTGTTGTTTATGTACAATATTTGTTCTCTTCTTTTCTCTCTATTGTAGACCTTCACCACTACCGAACAGCCAGTCCCACCTTCCCTTCTTATGTAGCATTGCCAGCACCAAAACACCAGGCAAGTGCCAGACGGAACCCCAAAAGGTTTTGGTGGCGTACATGTTGGCCAACTTCAAGCCTTGCGCAGTTGGTTCAGCTCCATTCTTATAGTTGATACGCTGCTGGTTCCAGAACTTGAAAGCCCAGTATGACATCCAGCCGTTCAAAAGGGCAGAGTCCCAAGGGAATACTGAGTCACAGACACCGAAATAAGTCAACCCAAAGCAGATTGGAAACATTAATAGTGCGTAGCGGAAACCAACTCTGGCATTTAAACGAGGATTTTTGAAAGCTGTCATTACATATCCTGCATTTCTGTATTCATTTCTAATATTGTGGCTCAGGGCATTGAAATGTGGGAATTGCCATGCGTACAGGAGAGCTGCTAGACACCAGGCAGCTGGGTGTGTTAGTGGTGAAGAGGCAGCCCAACCCATCAAAGGTGGAATAGCACCGACAATAGCACCAACCCAAGTGTTTATAATCGATTTTCTCTTAAGGGAAGTGTAGATCCAGGCATAGAGAACAATGTTTAGACCACCGAGAACGGCAACAGTTGGGTTCACACCCAACTGCAAGATTGAGACACCGGCGAGACCACTGGCAGCTGCAAACTTGTATGCCTGTTCAGGAGTCAGTAGACCTCTCACAATTGGTCTACCACCGGTTCTTACCATCAGTTTGTCAAAGTCTGGTTCACGGCCTTGGTTGATGGCATTGGCCGATGCCGAACACAGACCTGTACCTACAGTCAAAAAGACCAGTTGAGACACAGTGGCGTTGAACGGCGTTAGAGCATATGAGCAGATGGCTGATAATACAACCAATGCTGTCAAACGTGGTTTCGTTAGCTGAATATATGGATCAATGAGCTTCTTAAGGCTCTGTTCTTTAATCTTTAAGGATCTGTCAGCCTTTTTGACTTCAAAGGGAATGTGTTTCGTGGACGGCAGGGAGTTAGAAGTCGTGTCATCAGTGCAACTTAGAGCCTTTGCAAGTTTGTGGTCTTTGAACTTTGGAACACTCAGATTTGATAGGAATTCTATAGGAGTTCTGTCCAAGGAGGCGTGTGTTGAGCCAGAAGCTGCTGCTGCTGCTGCCGTTGAGGAGGAGGAGGAGGACGACGACGCATGTCTGCACACATGAAGCAGAATTGGACTCCCGAGCTGCCTGAAGTTCAGCGACACACTGGCAGAGGAGCGCAGAAGCAGCATTTGTGCGTGGTTGTATATCGTGGGTTTTTTCTTAATGGAAGAGAAAAGTTCCCATATAGTTTTTAGTTTTTTTATTCTTTTTATCGGGGTTTGCTGACATCAGCGATTGTTTTTTTTTATTTTGATTATTACTAGCACCGAAAGAAAGAACGAAAGAAAGAACGAAAGAAAGAATGAAAAGATCTAGAAAAGTTTTCTATCAGTAGTGGTAGTTTTTTCTTTTCTTGTTCTTATTTTCATTGCTATTATATTCATTTGTGATCTTTTACTCCTTTTTTTCCTCATCCTTCAGCTGTTCCTCCTGTTTCTTTTCAATCTCTTCACCTTCCTTGATATGCTGCTGGTATTCGAGCTGTTTGTTGCTGATCTTGTTCTCAATCAAGTCATGGAATGCTATGATTGATCTCACCAAAGAGGAAATGTAGATAACCAGGAGCTCATCATTTGTTTTTACTGTGAATGCAGTTGCTAATGGGTTCTTGGACTCCGCGATATTATCAGGATCTGCAGCAGCAGCACCGGCAAATTCTTCAGATCCACTCAGGTTAGGCAATAGATTAAAAACTTCCTGAAGTTTGCCCAAGATTGTGTGGTTGACTGGCAACTTCCCCTGTGATACCTTCTCTAGATAATTGACAATATCTCTGAGTTTTAATTGTAGACCCTGGAGGGATTTCAGTTGATTGGTGACACGCAGTGAGAGTTCACCAGCAGCTTGGTCTCTAATATCTCTTAGCAAATGCTCCACACCAATCTCCTCAGCCTCCTCGGCTTCTATGATGGATGGAATGTGGTTGAAGTTACGCTCTGTTGATGTCCCATCTTCCTTAATCTCATCAACGGCAATGTATGCATCTATAGGTAGTCCAACACCTTGCAGGTTCACATCAACAATCAGAAGCGTGGGGTTTGGAGTGTACTTCTTGAAGATATCGTTGATCTTTAAGTCAGAATGACGTAGCTTTGGCCCAGAGTGGTACCAACCAATCAGCTTCTCTGACGCATTGATCTTCTTAAACATCTCGTTCATTGACTCAATGTAGTTGTGATCAAGGAACCACACATCACTGTTCTTCTCATCCTCTTCAAATGGGATTGCAAAGGAGTTGGCGATACGGATCTGGGAGGTGGTGTTATCACCAAGAACCACACCAACAACACGCTTGTTCGTGTCCTTGGCAATCCGGTTGTAGTGGTCCACAATGGATAAAAGCACTAGTGGAGCAACACTGACAGTAGTTTCAGGCATTAGAAATTTAGCGACTGGGGGCTTCGAGAGTGTTGTTAACTGTTGTTCCTCGTTGTTTGTTTAGGTTTTTTGCCACTGAACTTTTTAACCATCGGCGGAGGACAAGAAAATGCACGTGACAAATCATGTGATATCTCATTTGTGTTCTGTTTTTTTTTTTGCCCTTCTATCTTTTAGTAGCCAACTGCCCCCTTCATTGAGGTAACCATCACCAATCCAGCTCTGTCGTTTTTATTCAATTTATGCCATTTGGTCAGATCATTATAGGTCCACCGGGATCAGGCAAGTCAACATATGCCCATGGTCTTCAGCAGTTCCTTAATGCCATTGGTCGCGCCAGCGCCATCATCAACTTGGACCCAGCGAATGATAACCTTCCATATGACTGTGTGCTGGATATCAGAGACTTTATCACTCTAGACGATATCATGCAGCAACAAGAGCTTGGGCCGAATGGTGGTTTAATGTATGCACTGGAGTCGTTGGATGAGAGTGTTGATGTCCTGCTTCAGAGGATAAAGAAGCTTGTGGAGGGCCAGTGCTACCTTGTATTTGACTGCCCGGGGCAAGTGGAGCTCTTTACACACCATCTGTCTCTGAGGAAGATATTTTTTCGCCTGGAGAAGGAGCTGGGTGTTAGATTGTGTGTTGTATCTTTGATTGATTCGTTCTACTTGGTTAGTGCATCACAGTACATTTCTGTGCTCTTGCTAGCGTTAAGATCGATGCTGATGATGGACTTGCCACAGGTAAATGTCTTGAGTAAGGTCGACATGCTATCAAACTATGGTGAACTTCCCTTCAACCTGGATTATTACACCGAAGTTCAGGATCTTGGGTATCTGACCCCATACGTGGAGAAAGAATCAAACTCTGCACTGGGAAAGAGATACAGTAACTTGACCAAAGCGATTGCAGAACTTGTAGAGGACTTCAACCTGGTGTCGTTTGAAGTATTAGCTGTGGAGGACAAACAGTCTATGATCAATTTGATGACAGTGGTGGATAAGGCCAACGGATATATGTTTGGGTCTACTGAGGTTGGAGGCGATACAGTATGGGCTGAAGCTACAAGACAAGGGGGCTACGCTGATGTGGATCTTCAGGATCGTTGGATTAATAATAAAGACAAGTATGATAAAGAGAACCAAAGAAAGGAGAAAGAGGCTGCTGAAGAGGCTGAGAGGTTACAGAAGCAGTTTGGAGAAGGCGACCAATGGGAGCAGGCATTGAACGAATGGGAAAGTGAACACACCTCCTTTCCTAGATGAAATAATAGATACTTAATACAAGTGCGCATCAAAGATTTTGCATTTCGATCAATCAATCAATCAACACCAAAAAAAGAGGACTTATGCCGACCGACGATGGGTATTACTCCACTTTTTTAGCTTGTTCAATTTTCTCTTTTGCCAGTGTTAGGTCCTCAGATCCAGTGTAGTCAGCAAGGAACAACTCCAGAGAGGTGACTGCATCCTGGATCTTGGATCTTAGCTCAGGGATCATCTGTTGGGTATCCTGGAGCACTTCGATTTGTTTCTTGATGTCGTACTCATCGGCCTGTTGCGCCTGGAGTGTGGCAACGTGTTTACTCTGAGAGATCACATCCTGCTGATATAGCGACTCTTCTTTAATGAGCCTTCCAAGAGCCTTTGTCTTGATTTCAAGCGGAGTAGGAGCCATTTGGTAGTTAGTTGAGAAACGCGTCTTAGCTGCTGTTGTTCTGGAAAGTTTTGTTGTTTTTTCTATTTTGTAGTCAAAAGTAAACAAAGGGGATCGCGAATGAAGAGGGTAATTGCACTATCTAAGATTCTCTCTATTTATCTTTTCTCCAACGATTTCATGAAGCGACTCACCTTAATTGGATTTCCATGTTGGTCAATTGGTTCCAGCTCTTCCCCTTCTTCATCTTTGTACAGAACCCTATCGTGAACATCCTCAGTACTGTCTCTGTCATCACCGTATTTCTGCATGATTTTTATTCTCAGGTCATGGTACTGTTTCTTTAGAATCTGATCATTAATAAAGTAATCAGGGTCATCAACATCTTCATTCTCAATAATTTCATCCAGTATCATGGCTCCGTACTCAACATCATCTTCACCATCATCTTCATCATAATAATAATCATCTTCATCATCGTCATCTTCACCAACTTCATAGGCATCTTCATAATGGTCTTCATCATCACCTCGATGTGTGTTTGAGTTACCTCGATACACAGAGATTTGATCAGTAATTCGGTTAAGCAACTCCTCGTCTTCCTTATCTTCTTCCTCTTGGGTAACATACGACTTGATAGAATCATAATCAGCATCATCTAATGGAGTTGGGATCTTTTCAAAGTCATCACTGTCTTTCGAACCCCCTCCTTCATTCCTTGGTTCTTGATCAAACCTAATGATGTCTTTCTCGACGTTGGAAACAGGCAGTTGGATCGTTGTGGGTTCAGAGGACGATAACGACTGTTTGAATCTTGACTGTTTTTGAGGTTTTTGTGGAATAGGAGGAGCTTCTTCCTCCTCTTTCTTTTGATCAAACGTATATGGTACCGGCGAAATCGAGGAAACCTTGACTTTAGAATTGACACTAATGGACGCTCTAAGTTTGGATTGCTTCTTTTGGTATTGGAGCCCTATCTCATCTGTGGAGGAGGTTGACCGACTATCCAACGATTCCTTGACTATGGGTATTTGACTCTCAATTATGGGAAGCTCAGTCACCTTCTCCACAACAAATTCACTGACTGCTGCTACTTCGTCCTCACCCTCGTTTGTCTCAATTTCTGATTCAGTCATGCTGGAAGAGCAAATTTCCACTGAAGTCGTTTTCACTTTCGTGACTGGGTTGGCAGATGGTGTAAACATGCTGCCGAGTTTGTTTCTATTCATCTTGAATTTTGAAACTTTCTGGTTCTTACTCAACTCTTCACTGACATTTTCAACTTCTTTAACTTGCTCTAACTCCTCAGCAAAGGCAACAGACTTCTTCTTTTTTTGTTTGAGCTCATGCTTTGGTTGAATTGTTTCCGTTGGTAGAATTGGGGTAATCACGAAAGTTTCTTCAAGGTTCTTTGAAGTTGCTGCCTTAACCTGCCTGAGAATCTCGTCATCAGAGTCCCCTGCGCCTTGTTCGTTAACATCGTCCTTTTCCATATCATCTGCTTCACCTCTAAGTTTGCTTAATTGAGTAAGGAAGTCACCATGGCCCAAGCCAGGCATCACTCGCCTTCCTTCTCTTTCATCCCAGTCCTTACACTCCCAATCCTCATCCTCATTCTTCTTATCCTCATCATCCTCATCTTCTTCTTCGTTATCCCAGTCATTTCCGTAGTAATCATACTCCTCAATATCCAGCTCAAGATCATCATCAAAATCTGACATTTCAGCTAATTCTCTATCAATCTCGTGGAGTTGAAGCAGATCCGATTTAAAAGATGTTTGTGTGTCGACTACTGCCTCTGAAGATGATGGTGAAGCAGGTTGGTTTCGAGCTAGCGAGACAATCCCTAGCTCCTTGAATAACTTTTCAAACTCCGAGGATTCCTCCAGATCATCAGCAGCTTGGATCTTGTCTCCGTCGTGGGACTGAGATTCTAGTGGTGTGTTATATGAGGCTAATTCATAGTTGATCTCATGCACAAGTGTCTCTGATTCCTTTGTAGATTGGTCTGATGGATTCTCCGCTTTACCAATGTCAATGGGTTCAGTGATCTTTAGATCATCTGAATCAACCTCCTCAAGCTTCTTATTGGATTGTGGAATAATACCCATATCAATGAACATTTGTTGCAATTCATCCTCATTATTGTCATCGGCAGTATCTATTTTGTTATCTGTTTTGGTGTCCATCTCCTTCAAAGACTTTTCATCTCTGGTCTCGACAGAAGACTGGATAATATTACCATCCTCATCTAATTCTTCCCTGATCTCCACCACAGGGAAGTCTTCACTTTCTTGAATTTCTGGATCTTTCTCCTTAAAGTCAGTATCGTTCGTTTTTCCTAGTCCTTTCAAGTGATCGAACTCGCGGACCATCTTCTCAGCATCTTTGATCTTTGTTTCAAACTCATCGATGGCCTCCTCTAGGTACTTCAATTTGTTATCAACCACTTTCATAGCCGCCAGGGGACGCTTTTCCACAAAATAATCACTTCCAATTGAAGCAAGGATCTTTTGGGGATCGAGTATCTTCCCTGGCACACGAAGTACTGGGCTCAATTGTAAAACGACATTGGATGATTCAATAGGGTTGGTGTGAAGCAGTTCAAACTGAGTCTTCAAGACTTCATATTGGAAGGCAAACTGTTCCAAACTATCTTTTTTTCCCTTGAGGTTATTGAGTGTTTTTGATAATTTTTCACTCAACTCGTTGACCTCCGCCATGGCACACCACGTTTACTGTTGTTTGAGATCAAAAGGAAAGTTGTGTATTCAAGTCAAGCTAAATTAATTTAAATGAGATGTGCTCTCAGATATTCCTTAAAAAAATTCTGTAAATTCCGACCTCTGTTTACATTTTTGCCATTTGCCACAACACCAAAATTGGAATGAACAACAACTATGGGAACCGTAACCAGGATGGGACAACAACGGTAGCAGACCATGATATACACACCATGCGCTCAAGCTATTCTGTTAACTGAAGGATCAAATGAAGATATATATATATCTACCTGTTCCTTTTTTTGTTTTGTTCTCCCTTACAAGAAATCACTGTCGATTCTCTGACGTTCTCTTCCCTATTTGAAGACCTCACGACGAGAACGCTTATCAATCGACTACATTCACCATATAATATATATAGCCTTTGTGGCTATTCTTCTATTTTTGTTTTGTAAAGGATATCTGGTAATAATGGGGATATATAGATATATAGAGAAATAAAATATGGTGACTAATAGGATAGAGTAGGGAAAGAGACGCAGAAAGAGAGAGCTTCTTTAGCCAGTAAAGATCCTCGTTGATTGGAAGGGAGTTTTTTGGTTAGACTCCAAACTGTGATTCCCTTGAAGGAATGGCAAGGGTTTCTTTCTAACTAGCGCGACTCTCTTTGCAGCCATTGGTGTCACCTTCTCTGGTAATGGTGGTTTTGCAGATTTCAGCATTGTTGACTTCAGAGTGATTTCGGTTGTTGGGTTGTCACTAGAGTAGACAGAAGAGGAAGAAGAACAAGTGCTGCCATCATCATCTTTACTGGAGAAGACGGATGACGTTATACTGTCTCTGTTCTCTTTGTGGAGTCCAGGCGCTGGGAGCACTTCATCAACCATACTTTTGTAGCCAGTCGCAGCAGGTGTTTCTTTAAGGACAGCTTTCTGTCTCAAGTCTGGGTCAACAGTGATTGGATGTACTTCTTTGGCCTCAGAGTACATTTGGATGATGCGAGTGTACGAATTACCGTTCATCCTGCTCTGAGCTGGTGGCATTGACACAATTCTGTTCCGAGGAGGAGTGTTTCTTTCAGTGTTCTCAGATAAAGGCGGTAGGGGCTTCAGCTTGTTATTAAGACTGGATAGTCTCAAATCACCAATCTCATGATGCGACATACGTGGTGGTCCGAAAAAGGAGAGATCATCATCATTGCCACTGCTGGCGCATTGAACAAGGTCGAACGTTGGGGCACTGACAACTCTTCTGCCACCAGCAGCACGCCTACCAGCACCATAGCGGGTCTTTACTCTAACCGGAAGGTCTTCTAAACTTCTTGAGAGTCTCTTGGTTTGTGGGATCGCTGGGATTGAGCATTGAATATCCAAAATGTTACCAGAGAGATCATCTGGTGTAATCTGGTCCCCTTTCAATCCTTCCCTTGCATATCTCATTAGTGTGTGCGTGAGTGTGAACGAAAGGATAAGAAGAACAATCTAGAAGTCATACTGAAAATCCCTCGAGAGGAAGCTTAGCCCCCATGTTAAATATAGCACTAGCGAGATGGCTGGGAGAAATAAGAAGCGCTTGCATTTCGAAGCTTGTTGGACTAGTGGGCTGGCATTATACCATATTGGGACGGTAGGGACCACATAATACCCTACTCTTCGATGAAGATCTCAGAATAAGCTCCAGATCTAGGTAAAAGGAGAAAGCCAAACATCGAACAAACAATGACCAGAAGTAGGGGAGTATCAAGCGAACAGAAGCAGCAGAAGCAGTCAACGCCGGCGGTTTTTTCCCTCATGCAAGTGAAGGACTGCTGTGTATAATGTTTTCGGGGAATAAACGGATACCTGACATAATCGCTTAGTCATTTCATTAGATAATCGCTTAGTGAGAAGATATTTCCTCTCTTGATTTTTTTTATGGGCGATGAGGGTGTGATGAGATGACTATGAGGTGGGAGAGTTCGGAAACTATAGAATACATGTCGGCTGCTACTATACCAGAAGTTCTACTTCCACCATCTGAGTCTCCCAAAGAGGCCACAACTCCAGAGATTTCTCACGAGGTAGAGCAGGAGGCTGCAGGTGCTGATACTCGTATCGGTCGTGACGATCCCTTTGTCTTTGGTCAAAGAAAGTTAGAGGACGAGGATGATGTGTGGAATCACAATGCTTGGGACAATGTTGAATGGGGCGAGGAGCAGATCCGCGAGGCCCAGGAGAAGATTTCCAAGCAGTATGAGAACCCAGTTGGTGACTTTGACAAGAAACTGTATAATGGAAATCCTGCTCGTTACTGGGACTTGTTCTACAAGAACAACAAGGAGAACTTTTTCAAGGACCGCAAATGGCTTCAGATCGAGTTTCCTATCCTTTATGAGGCCACCAAATCAGATGCTGGGGAGAAGACGATATTTGAGATTGGGTGTGGCGCAGGTAACACCATGTTTCCTATTTTAAACCAGAATGAGAATCCAAAGTTGAGAGTTGTTGGTGCTGATTTCAGTCCAAGGGCAGTGGAATTGGTGAAGACAAGTGAACATTTCAAACCTGAGAATACACATGCCGCTGTGTGGGATCTTTCGAACCCAGAAGGACAGTTACCGGATGGTATTGAGGAGAATTCTGTGGATATTGCCGTTATGATCTTTGTTCTAAGTGCCCTAAGTCCTGAACAGTGGGTGCATGCAGTGAACAATTTGAAAAAAATCATGAAACCAGGGGGTAAGATTCTTCTTAGAGATTACGGGAGATATGATTTGGCCCAGGTGCGTTTCAAAAAGCACAGACTTTTGGATGATAATTTTTACATAAGAGGTGACGGCACGAGAGTGTACTTCTTCACCGAGGAAGAGTTGAGGGAGATCTTCACCAAAGACTTCAAAGAGGACAAGATCGGCACGGATAGAAGATTGATTGTGAATAGAAAGAGACAACTCAAAATGTACCGTATCTGGCTACAGGCGGTGTTTGAGGTTCCAGGTAATTAAAATCGTTATGATGATGGCAGCATCACTATTGAAATATGGAGAAACCCATCAATGTAAACTGCCTGTTGGTAGAGGTCAGGTAAAAGGGTTTCCAGAGGAACTGTTATTCCATGTAGGACTGGTTTGGCTATCGTTTCTTCAGCCCCAGGCGTAAATATATCTGGAAGTACTCCTTCAAGGACATCACCAACCGAGACTTTAGCAGCAGGGGAGGCCCCCCCATCCACATTCTTCAATGGAGAAACAGGGGGTATATCAATCACAGCATTGGAAATAGTCAGATGGAACCGAACAGGAATATGTTTGAAATGCTGCGGTATCAGTTTGGGGAACACAGTCCAAAAGAGCTTGAAGTCGTGCTGTTCTACAGACTTCCAAAGGTCACTAGACAGCTGTTTGGAAAGGGACATGATTGGCTTCGCCGAGTCATTCATCACATAACAGCTTTCCTTTATCTGATTTATCCAATGCTGTTCCAAAGTGGCCCCGGAGTTGAGAGGAAGAATGTTTTGCTCTTTAGGATAGTCTCTATAGTGGATTGTGAGACGCCATACCGGCGGCCCTACTCTCTGTTCAGGATCCAGACTAGTCAGAGTGTCGTAGAGCAAACCGAGAGGGAACCACCATTTCACTGGAACACCATCGTACTCAAACCACCATTCAGGCCTCTGTGCCCATGAAGGGACCAGGAGATGTTCTTCAAAGTGCGCCAGCAGCTTTGGTAGGTAGAGAGGAAGATAGCTATTGCGTGGCAGAGCAGCGTAGTAGTCACGGCGTCGAAGCATGTCGTTAGAGTCAGCTGGGTTCAGTGTGAAGATCACAGCGAGCTGTCCTCCCCACACTTTGGCTGCAATCTCGGTCATTTCTTTTTTGTATAGTTTTCTGCTTTTGTTTAAAGAGAGCTTTTTGTTTTGTTTTGTTTTGTTAGTTTTCAACACTTCAATATGGAATAGTTGAGAAATGCTTCTCTCAGAGCCTTCACCGGAACTGTTGTGGCTATCACAGAATGATTATCAGCTTGAAAGACCTACTCTTCTTGTTTCATTCTTTGTGTGTGATCCTATGATCTCTAAAGAGGAGCTTAGGGGGCAAGTCCAGATCATATACACCGCCTTTCAACAAAGACTTGAGCCATGGCTCAAACACTACATCTGGGATACAAGCGCTCCTTCATTTGAAATAATTGATGATGAAACGAGAAATGGCAGCAGCAACAACAGCTGCTGCTGCTATATCTATGGTCAGCTTTACTTTGGCGATACTTTGGATGACTGCTGGCTCTTGGTACACCTGTTGTTTGAGTTTAGCAAGAGTTTTGCAGACCTATATATCCATCTATGCGATAATGATGGGGAGCTAGTTCTGATTGAAGGTTATGAAGCTCTTCCTGAGTGGATAAATCCTGACAATGCCGGGAATAGAGATTGGATCAACCATGGACGTGTGTTGATTATTCCAGAGGAGTATTACATGGGCAGAAGCTTGAAGCTGGAGGAGGCACTGGAATTTCTTGGAAAAGCTGTCTATAAGTGCTCTCAGATACTTGAACTGAATGAGATACTTGAAAAGAAACTTTCAGAGTACCCTGAGAAGGCTTTGGAAGGACAATGTGAGTTAACGGTACAAATACCAAGATGGATTGCTGGCGTGATAATTCAATCTGAGGACAAATCTCTGGTGAACAGACAGGTCCTAGCGCAAGGGAAGGAGACTGTGGAAGAAATGAACGAAACATGTCCCCAAGAGAAGAAGGAGACTAATCGTGAGCATGACGACGACCTTGTGAACCTCACGTTACGTTCAACAGTGATGTGTCGACTCTTTATTGACTTCTTTCTCAAGGCTATGGAAAGTTCTGACTCTGAAGATTTCTCTATTGGTGCTGGAAAATTCGTCACAACTGTCCTTCAGCAACACATTGCCTTTGAGAACAAAGGTGCTGATAATAGTTTAAGCCCATCTGATGATCAGATACTGGAGTTTAACAATCTGGGAGACGTTTTACAAAATGAACTGATCAGGTTAATGATAATAGAAAAACCGGTTAAACCAAAGTTTGAGTTTGATGAACCAGATAGTGCAGAAGATGTTTTTGATGGTGAGGTGTTGACTTCCAAGCTGAAGGAGTTCTTTGATGACGCCGAGGCTGGAATAGATGGTGTTGATGACACCTCCTCACACGGAGACAAAGAAGAAGACACTGAGAGTGATGGAGAGGATAATGAGGCCAGAGATTTCTTCAAGAAGGAGAATATCGACATTGATGAGGATGATTTCTTTGAATTCTTTGCCAAAGAAGCACTGAAGTTATCAGATGATGATATTCAGAAGTTCAGCTCTATCCAACTGGATGAGCAGGGAAAAGACCAGCCTGATGATGACGATGGCGATGATGATGATGAAAAAGGCTATAACTCAGAAGAGGAGCGTGAAACGTTAGACAATTTATCAACTAATGATATCCAATCTTTACAAGAGGTTCTCAAGATGCTTAAAGATGGAGGCATTGATGGACCAGCAGCAGCATTTCTACAGAATCTTGGCTCAAAATGACGACCAATAATACATGATTAATACAAATGAAAAAAAAAATTATCTAATGGAACATGGTCCACGTATATTGTTCTTTAAGTGGGTTCACTCATCTACTCAATGCTCTCCCTCTTTCCTCATTCAAATCACTTTCAAAATCAGACGACTTTCTGGTGGATTCCTCACCAATCTCTAGGTTTTCCAAATCGGTCTCGATGGCATCCATATCCTCATAAACACTTTCACCATCGCCATCGCCATCATCATCATCGTTATCGCCGCCGTCATTACCGTTATCGTTATCGTTATTGTTGTTATTAGTGTCATCAAAATCATCTTCCTCCTCTTCAATAATCAAAGTCTTGGACCTCTTAAACTTGGATCCCGAGAGAAGGGAGCCACCCAGAGGCGACTTCCGTCTTCGGAAACTTTTTGGGAAAATGGCACCCTCATTGTATGTACGACCACGACTACGTGGGAACTGTTGCATAGAATTCTTGAGCTGAAGGCCACCCCCACCCGTCGGAGAGTTTTCATAGATCGAACTGCGGCGAGATGAGCGATCCGAAGTGGATGAGTTGTTCGAGAGAATGCTCAGTGATCTTCTCGTAGTGTTCCCGATGCCACCTTTCGATTGGAGGGATGTCTCTGAGGACACTTTTCGCATGAATGGTGGCCGGGAGTCTGATGTCATGTTGGAGTCAGCGATGGAGATATCTGACTTGGTGGTGTATTGGGAAACAACAGAGTATTGTGATAAGATGGAGTTTGGCCTTGGGTGTGATGGAGTTTGTATTCTGCGTGTTGGAGACTGAGGAGGTTCTTGAATTCGTAAGGTTGGTTGTTGAGCTAATGAGTTGTTGGCCACTGTTGAGATGTTGCCGTCCTGTTGTGGTAATTGAAAAGGGGGTGGTTTTGATGACCGTTGAAGTTCCTCGTGTTGTGGTGGAAGTTGCAATGAGGCTGAAAGTAAGAGCTGTTCCTGTTTATACTGCACAGCGTTTCGGTTTTGCAGTGCCTGGTCTCGCGGAAGTGATGATGTTTTGGAGAAGGAAATCATCCTCACTTTTCCGTTAAACGGTTGCTCTTGTCCTTGTCCTTGTTGGTGATTCTGTTCTTGTTGGTGATTCTGTTCTTGTTGGTTTGTATTGGTTAAGTTATCAGTTGGATATGCCTGCTGTGAGCCATATGAGAGTCTTGAGTTTGTCAAATAGAGACGGGGATTTGGTTCATCATGGTCTTTCTTCTTCCATAGATTGGTAATCTTGGACATGAAACCACTCTTCTTTTTCTCAGGACTAGAGTTTACTGTGGAGCCATTCTGTCGATAGTGTTGGTCATCGATGAAAGTATTGTGAATGCTTGGAGGATAGTCCGGTGTGGAAAGTGGCTGATTGTTGAAAGAATTTGCTGGTCCACCACCACCACCACCACCACCCACTGACATCGAGCCACCACCAGTGTTGGTATTATTCGAAACTTGACTCACTATTCGGGATATAGCAGGAGAACCCTCCATGAAAAGATTGACTCTCCTTGATGTAGACTCGCCGATTCTCAAGACTGAACGACTTCTTGCCTTATATTTTTTTGCCTCGCATTTATTGTGTTTCTCAAGCAGTAGTTCCCACAATCCTGTCAAAGGGTCACAGTTTCTTGCCATCACTGACTTCTTCAGTGCATGTGTATCAATTCCCAATGATTTCAGCTTCTTCAGCAAATACTTTTCAGTCTTGGAGTTGAAATATTTGGTGGTGGCTAAAGATCTCAGTAAGGTAGTTGATGTCTCGAGTTCTAATGGGCCAACAGCTTCCAAAAAGGGGTCATTGAGGATCTCAAACATAGTGGGTCTCTCTGATGCAGTTTTCTGTAGAAGCTTCTGGATCAAAATGATGGCATCCTGAGGAATGTCATCTTTGTATGGCGGTTCTTCATGAATAATCTTGTATCGGGTCATCATCTCATCGTCTTCATCAAAGGGCATCTGGCCATAGAGCATGGTGTAGAGAATAACGCCCAACGACCACACATCAACCTTAAACCCATCGTACTTTTTCTTCTCTAACAGTTCTGGAGCCATGTATAGCGTGGTACCGCACACAGTCTCTAGTAAACTTCTAGCTTCACAGTCTCTCGTGAATCCAAAGTCTGATAGTTTGGCATTACACTTCTTATCCAAAAGGATGTTCTCCAATTTCAAGTCTCTGTGAATGCAGTTCAACGAGTGTGCGTAGTAGACTGAGCTAGCAATCTGGGCAAATAGTTTTTTCACTTCATCAATATCAAGCCTTCCACATCTTAGAACATGGTCGTAAAGTTCCTTCCCCGGACAGTATTCCAACACCATCCAGATTTTGCCTTCAGCAACGACAACTTCGTAGAGTCGGGTGATGTTCGGGTGCTTGAACTGACGATGGTAAAACACTTCACGAACCAAGTTTGGATCATCCTTGAGCCCTGACTTCAACACAACCTTAGAGTGGGTGAGGGTGTGATTCGCAAGGTACACTTTCCCAAACGCGCCTTCACCAATCTGCTTGATAATTGTGTAGTTGCCAACTTGACAGACCTCGTTCGACGAAAAGTATGAGTAGAGTGTGTTGTAAGACTCTGCGATCTGTGCACGATCATTGTGTGTGCTACAACGAGGGTTGACTGCCATGATAACGATGATGAGGAGGCAAGATAAAACAGAACACACGCACACACACACACACCCAGACAGTTGTTCCTTTCTTGAGAAATTCAAAGAAGAAAGTGGTTAGATTTAATCATAACATTATAACAAAAATACATCACTTATGTAATCAACCCTTTGTTTTCTGGCAGAAATTATTCACTGACACGCCAAAAATAACAAAAACAAATGTGGCGCTGTAAAAGTTCTGGTGGGCTTCTTCCTCCACCAGTTCCAACCAACCAGCCCCAGGAGTTTTCAACTTGAATTGGGCCTTTCTTCTTTATGTCATCTTTTGACGATCCAGCTATGCGCCGCACATATGTCGATGCGATTAATGCGTTGAACTCGCTCCAGTCTAATTTTGCCACTATTGAGGCTATTCGCAAGCTCGGCACAAGAAAGAATGCACTTGCAATGCCGGAGATGCACGAATGGACCCGTAGAATTGGTTACCATGCGACTGATTTTGACAAGCTGAATGTGATTCATGTCACTGGTACGAAGGGTAAAGGGTCCACATGTGCGTTCACCCAGTCCATTTTGAAACAGTACTCTCCTCAGATCAAGATGATTGGTTTGTACACATCACCACATCTCAAATCAGTTAGAGAAAGAATTAGAATCAATGGACAGCCGATTGCAGAGGAGAAGTTCACCAAGTATTTTTTTGAAGTCTGGGATAAGCTGAATACCACTGAATCAGATGCCACAGTGTTCCCACACATGGATATTGGCATGAAACCGGCGTACTTTAAGTATCTAACGCTTCTTTCCTTCCATGTCTTTCTGAATGAAGGTGTTGACACCGCAATCTATGAAGTTGGAGTTGGTGGTGAGTATGATTCCACTAATATAATTCAGCACCCAACTGTGACTGGTGTTTCTGCACTGGGAATTGACCACACCTTTATGCTTGGTGACACAATTGAAGAGATTGCTTGGAATAAAGGTGGTATCTATAAGAATGGTACCAAAGCACTCACCGTGACTCAACCAGATCCCGCGTTGAAAGTTTTGAGAGAAAGAGCGTCAGAAAAGGGGGAGACCTTGGAGGTTGTCGATGAGACAGCATCGGATGGCTATGAATTAGGTATTCTTGGTGATTTCCAACATCAGAATGCAGCTTTGGCCGTTGCTCTTTCCAACGAACATCTGAAAAGACTCAATATTGAACCAAACTCTGATAAACTGGCACAAGGTCTCAGGGAAACAGAATGGCCTGGTCGTTGCCAGGTTATTAAGGAGAGTGAGAACTTGACCTGGTTCATCGATGGAGCTCACACCAATGAGAGTATCGATGCTTCTTCAAAATGGTTCAAAGGGCAAATCGCCAATTCAACAAAACGTCATGTTCTACTCTTCAACCAGCAAACTAGAGATGCTACTGGTCTTGTGACGAGACTCCATGATGGCATTGTTGATACCACCTCTTTCGATGATGTAATCTTCACGACAAATGTCACTTGGTCCAGTGGTACCTACTCTGTTGATCTAGTGAGCATGAACACTTCAAAGGATGCTGTGGATAAGCTTGAGATTCAACACCTGCTGAGCACACAATGGGAGAAGCTAAATCCCAAGTCTAACCGTCATATCCAGGCTGACATTGAATCCAGTGTTCGTCTTATTCGGGAAGTAAGTGAGAAGGAGGAAGTAGAAGTCTTTGTCTGTGGTTCTCTACATCTGGTTGGTGGACTGCTTGTGGTTTTGGATGGGAAAGATGCTAGCTAAGCACCACCTGATAGAAGATATATATAGATAGTGCATCATTCATAATTCATCCATCCATTCATTCATGAAGCTTACCTCTTTATAAATATGGTACGGACACTCTACAGTAAGATTTGTGTGATGTAAATAAAAGTTGTCAAACGCATTGTCCTTTTACACTTAAGGTGATATCACCACCAATCTTTCAAGATGTCCTTTAGGTATGCTTTGGCCCAATACTTGAAACCTGGTAATTCTAATTTGAGTACCCAGCAGCCACTCTATGAAGACAGTGACTTTGTGCTAATCAGAGATTCTTTCCCGAAATCACTCGTTCACTGGCTCCTTCTCCCCAAGAGCTCCAATATAACCAACAAAAACCCACTCACTGATGCATTCAAGGACCCTGAGATCAGGAATAAGGTAATTGATCTGATACCCAAGATCAAACGGATGATAATGGCTGAGGTTGAGAGGTTAGAGTACGAGGTTGTTGATGAAGAGTATCAAGATGGTGGTGAGCTGATCCAGGTGGGTGTCCATACGGTTCCATCCCTGTTCAATGTGCATATCCATTTCATTACCAAGGACCTGAGCGGTGAGCGCCTGAAGAAGAGACACCATTATAACTCATTCAGCACAAGGTTCTTTGTGGATTTTGAGGAGTTGCCGTTGAAACTGGGGGATACAAGATTGGATCAAAAAGAGATGGAACGGCACTGTAGCGAGGATGAACTGTTCTGTCGATTCTGCGGTGAGAGGTTTGACAACCAGTTTGCACAGTTGAAGAGACACCTACGGAAGAAGGAGTTTCACAAAATTTACAAGAAAAAAGAAACCAGCAAGCACATTTGAGGAGAGGGGGTGGTGATTAGGGCACTTAGCATACACATAAAGAGATGATCACAGCTTTTCATATTCCAGCTTCCCTTCCAATTTCTTAACCTCAGCAACCTTTCTCACAGCTTTCATCAAGTCGTTCTGCACAATGTAGTCACGGTCAGCTCGGATAGCAAAGAAACCAGCTTCTGTTACCACATTTCTCAAGTCAGCACCGTTGAAGCCATCACTCATTTTCACAGCAGCCTCAAAGTCAAACTCACCTTGCTTCGAGATTTTAGCAGTGTGGATCTTGAAAATCTCAAGACGACCAGCTTCATTAGGCAACGGAATCTCAATCTTTCTATCCAATCTACCAGCTCTTAACAAAGCAGGATCCAATGTATCTGGTCTGTTGGTCGCCATAATAACCTTGGTCTGCCCCAAGTAGTCAAAACCATCCATCTGGTTCAATAGTTCCATAAGCGTTCTTTGAATTTCACGGTCAGCAGATGTACCTTCAGAGAAACGACGACCACCAATGGCATCGATTTCATCCATAAAGATAATACACGGTTCGTGTTCTTTGGCGTAGGCAAACATTTCTCTGATCAATCTGGCAGATTCACCAATGTACTTGTCCACAATCGCAGATGCAGGGGAGAAAATGAAATTCGCACCAATGGTGGCAGCAGTGGCCTTGGCCAACAAGGTCTTACCTGTGCCGGGTGGTCCATATAACAAGACACCCTTTGGAGGCTTGATACCAACTCTCTGAAACAATTCTGGATTCTTCAATGGTAACTCAATGACTTCTCTCAATTCTCTAACTTGCTCGTTCAAACCACCAACAGTGCTAAAGTTAACCTCGTCCTGTTTGAACGTGGTCATGTTATAGACTAACGGATCAACTTCTCTAGGCAAGATTCTCATTATGGTCAATGTTGTCATGTCCAAAGCCACACGCACACCTTGCTTCAGCTTCTCTTTCTTGATGGAGTTTCTGCAGTTGACAATGTATCTTGGACCAGAAGAGGTTTTTACGATGAAACGCTCCTCATCCAACTGTTTCAACACTTCACCAACCAATTGACCAATACTCTGAAGGGCCTTGATATCCTCTTCGGTCTTATCAAAGTCCTTCTCAAGGTCTCGTATGCTCAGTCTTAAGTCCTTAAGACGAGCATCCCAGTTTCTATGTTCTGTAAGTTTATTCTTGAACTTGGTGAGTGCCTTTTCTCTGGCAATATCCTCTGGGGATTGTTGTTGTGGTGGCTGTTGTTCTTGTTCTTGTTCTTGTCCTTGTGGATCTAGGCTTGGATTAACCTCATCGTTAGTTCCACTATCAGCATTGAATTGTAAAAGTGGATCGTTCTCTTCACTCATTGTTTCTATGTATCACCGAGCTCCAATTGCAGTTTGGAAGCTGTTGAGGTGGATGGCGCTATGTGAAAGATTGGTGGCAAAATTCTTTGTTGTTGGCGGCGATTTAGAGCGGGCCATATCCGAGGTCAATTCACGTGGAGCTATTGGACCGGAAATGCCAGACTGTATTTTTTTTTTTTGCCTGAACATATTGACCAACCAAGGGAAGAGAACCACATACCCAATCCAGGTATACCCCCTAGAACCATCACAGCTGCTAATGGAGTTTCATGCGGTGATATTATGCGGTAAGGGTACCAATCTTGCCCCCTTTTCCAATATCAGAGATACAGGTATTGCTAAGGCTCTTCTCCCAATCGGGAACAAACCAATGATTGAGTTTGTTCTTGAATGGTGTGACAAGGCTCCTTTCTCCAAGATCACAATTGCAACCCACTCTGGCGATGCCGCTTCGATAGAAGAAGCTCTGCAGTTATATCGTTCTAAAAGAGCCAAAGAAATTGCCGATCTAAGTCCCATCAATCTTCTAGAGTTTGACAAGGACCAAACAGGAGCTGTCTTGGAAAAGTTCATTGAACTGAACACCGGGGAGAACTACCTCTTCTTGCCATGTGACTTTATTACTGATTTACCACCACAAGTGTTGATTGAACAATACAGAAATAAAAATGAGGAAGACATTGCTATGACAGTTCATTATTACAACAATTACGAAAGTATAGACAAGAAGAGTTTGACGCATTACTACACCGTCTATTCTGATGACCAGCACCTCCTAGATATATATTCCAAGGATTCAGTGGATTTGACAAAGTTTTTGGAACTTAGAACTCAGATGGTTTGGAAATTCCCACATACCAAGGTCTCTACGAAGCTTCTAGACACCTTTATTTACATTCTAAGTTCTAATGCTTTGGCCATAATCAAGGAAGAGTTGAAAAACTATGAAGCGAAACCAGTGACCAAGATTTTGAGGGATCTAGCTCGTCGTTCTTGGAAACACTCTGTGAAGAAAGACACCATTAGCATTTTTAACCTACCTCCGCAGTCAAACTTCATCAGATCCGACAACATTGCTGCATTCATGGAGGCTAACCGTTATGCGATGAAATTAAAGGCAAAAGATTCCACTCAGCATGTCGCTCAATCAAAAGAAAAGGGTGCAGCAACTGTTGGTATTGACTCTGTTGTTGGAGATGAAACTTCATTGGGGGAACGTACCAGTGTCAAGAAGACAGTTGTTGGAAAGAGTTGTAGGATTGGAAGCCGTTGTCGTCTAACTGGAAGTGTTCTTTTGAATGGCATTACTTTAGAGGACGATGTGGTGTTGGAGAATTGTATTATTGGACCAAATGTCAAAATCAACTCCAAGGCAAGACTCACCAATTGTAACATTGAAGGGGGCTACACTGTCGCCAAGGGTTCACAAATTAAAGGAGAAACATTGACGAATTTGTTCATTGAAGGCCATGGAATGGATCTCGATTCTTCTTCTGAAGACGACGACGACGAGTATTCTGGAGATGATGACAGTTTTGAAGAATTTGATGAAGACGAATTCGAGGACGATGGCCTCTTTGGTCATTAGTGAGGATAAAGACTATAATTAAGAGACTTAAATCACCACCCTCATCACCATTCTAATGAAAGTAGCTGCAGTCCAGATATACCTGTATAATTTCTTTGCCTATCACCATACTGAGCTCACAAGATTCACGTGATGCTCTTTTGTAATCCGGGTAGCACAATTGGAAAAAAAACGAAAAAAATGAGTTTTCTTTTTCAAATTAACCCAGAAAACAAAAAGAGGACCTCCTCCTCAAATCTCAAGTTGCAAATCGAGTCACCATGGCGAACACCATCGTCCTTGAGAACGTAAGTTTCGTCATAGCGAAGCGCCTTGATCCTGGAGAAGCTTTGTCAAGTTGAACTTGTCTACTTTTTTAGGGATTTTGGTAACCGCCACTACCTTCATTTGTTTTTGTTACCCGTTTTCTAACTTTTGTTTTTTACAAACAGACCTCAAGAAGAGATGCTTTGATTGAGATCGAGAAGAAGTACCAGAAGATCTGGAAAGATGAGAAGTTGTTTGAATTTGATGCTCCTACTTTGGGCGAATTCCCAGACAATGCTGACATGGACCAGATTCACGCTGAACAGCCAAAGTTTATGTGTTCTATGGCTTACCCATACATGAATGGTGTTCTCCATGCTGGTCACTGTTTTACCTTATCCAAGGCTGAGTATTCTGTTGGGTTTGAGAGAATGAGAGGTAAAAAGGCTCTTTTCCCATTGGGTTTCCACTGCACTGGTATGCCTATCAGAGCTTGTGCTGACAAGTTGCAAAGAGAAGCTGAATTATTTGGTGCGGACTACTCCAATGTCCCACCTGAAGAGGAAGAACCTGAGGAACCGAAAAAGGAGGTCATTGTTGAGAAGGCTGACCCAACAAAGTTTAAGGCCAAGAAGTCAAAGGCTGCCGCTAAACAGGGCCGTGGTAAGTATCAATTTGAGATCATGTTGCAATTGGGAATTCCAAGAGAGGAGTTGTACAAGTTTGCTGACCCAGAGTATTGGTTGGAATACTTCCCACCTCTATGTCAACAAGACTGTGATTCTTTTGGTGCTAGAATTGACTGGAGACGTTCTATGATCACCACTGACTTGAACCCATACTATGACCAGTTTGTGAAATGGCACGTTCAGAGATTGAAAGATATTGGCAGAATCAAATTTGGTGAGAGATATACCATCTACTCTGAAAAGGATGGCCAACCATGTATGGATCACGATAGACAATCTGGTGAAGGTATTACTCCACAAGAGTATGTTGGTGTTAAGATTGAAGTTACTGAGTTTGCGGATGAGTCTGTTGTTGCCTCTTTGGACAAGTCCAAGAAGGTCTTCTTGGTTGCAGCCACGTTGAGACCTGAGACCATGTACGGTCAAACCTGTTGTTTTGTATCTCCAAAGATCGACTACGGTATCTTTGACAATGGTAATGAGTACTATATCACCACTGAGCGTGCTTACAAGAACATGTCTTTCCAAAAGATCACCCCAGTTAGAGGCGAACATGAACCCGTCGTCACTGTTTCTGGTTCTCTATTGATTGGTTCCAAGATTAAGGCTCCATTGTCTGTTCATGATGAGCTCAGAATCTTACCAATGGAGACTGTCTTGGCTACCAAGGGTACTGGTGTTGTTACTTGTGTCCCATCTGATTCCCCTGACGATTACATTACTACCAAGGACTTGCAAAACAAGCCAGAGTACTATGGTATCAACAAGGACTGGGTTCGTGATGCTGTTTCCGTCATTCACAGTGACAAGTATGGTGATTTGATTGCTGAAACTTTGGTCAAGGAGTTGAAGATTCAATCTCCAAAAGATGCTATCCCATTGGCCAAGGCCAAGGAGGCTGCTTACAAGGAGGGTTTCTACAGTGGTATCATGAATATTGGTAAGTACAAGGGTGAGAAGGTTGAGGCTGCCAAGCCAAAGGTCAAAGCTGACTTGATTGCTTCTGGTGACGCCTTTGTTTACAACGAACCAGAAGGTGTTGTTATTTCTAGATCCGGTGACTCTTGTATCGTCTCTTTGGAAGACCAATGGTATGTTGACTACGGTGAAGAGGAATGGAAGTCTGAGGCTTTCGAAGCATTGCACTCTATGAGAACCTTCACCCACGAGACTGAGCATGCCTTTGAGGCTGTCTTGGACTGGTTGAAGAACTGGGCGGTATGCAGACAGTATGGTTTGGGTACCAAGTTGCCATGGGATGAGAGTTTCTTGGTTGAGTCTTTGTCCGACTCTACTATTTACCAATCATACTACACTATTTGTCACTTGTTGCACAAGGACTTTTACGGTAGTGTTGAGGGTGAGTTAGGTATCAGGGCGGAGCAAATGACTTCTTCAGTCTTTGATTACATTTTCTTGAGAAAGGATGACATCAAGACTGATATTCCTATTGAGCACTTGCAAAGATTGAGAAGAGAGTTTGAGTACTTTTACCCATTGGATGTTTCTATTTCTGGTAAAGATTTGATACCAAACCATTTGACTTTCTTCATCTACACCCATACAGCTATCTTCCCAAAGAAGTTCTGGCCAGGTGGTATCAGAGTCAATGGTCACTTGTTGTTGAACAACAACAAGATGTCCAAGTCCACTGGTAATTTCATGACATTAGAGCAAATTGTTGAGAAGTTTGGTGCTGATGCCTCCAGAATTGCTCTTGCCGATGCTGGTGACTCTGTCGAGGATGCCAACTTTGAGGAGTCCAGTGCTAATGCTGCGATTTTGAGATTGACTACTTGGAAGGAGTGGACTGAAGAGGCAGTCAAAAACATTGATTCTTTCAGAACTGGCGAGTACAACTTTTTCGATTTTGCCTTTGAGAATGAGTTGAATGAGCTGATTGAAGAGACCTATAACCAGTTTGATAAAACCAACTACAAGTCTGCCTTGAAGTACGGTTTATTTGACTACCAAACGGCCAGAGATTTCTACCGTGAAGCTTGTCATGTTATGCATAAGGATCTAGTTCTAAGATACATTGAGACCCAGACCTTGATGTTGACTCCAGTTGCTCCTCACTTCGCCGAGTACATTTGGAGAGAAGTCTTGGGCAACTCCACCACTGTTCAGGATGCCCCATTCCCAAGAGCGTCTAAGCCAGTTGATGTGTCAATCACCAATGCCTTGGAGTACACTCGTTACTTGACAAGATCTATCAGAGAAACTGAGGGTAATTTGCTGAAGAAGAAAAAGGGTAAGTCTTCTGAATTGGACATTTCCAAGCCAGTCAAATTGACCATCTTTGTCTCGGATTCCTTCCCAGAATGGCAAAATAGCTACATTGAGTTGGTTCGTGAACTGTTTGAGAAGCAAACTTTAGACGACAGCAAGGTGATCAAGGAGAAGGTTGGTAAGGACATGAAGCGTGCCATGCCATTTATCTCCAACTTGAAGCAGAGATTGACCAAGGAATCCTCTGAGGTTGTGTTTAACAGAGAGTTGAACTTTGACGAAGTTTCCACCATTAAGAGTGCGATTGAGAGTATTAAGAAGGCTCCATCTGCCTCCAGGGTGAAGGAAGTTCAAGTCATTTACTTCAAGAACGGGGACAGTACTGGTAAGGATGTGTTTACTGAGGATGAAGTTGCTATTACTATCAGTGGCAAGATCATTGATGCTGCTGTCCCAGGTCAACCGGGTATTCTGATGACCAACATCGAGTAAAAAGTACTCTGTTGTATGATATATTGCACTGTTTTTTTTTCTTTCTTTGTTGTTGTTGTCCCCCAGTAAATAGAGAAATCATTCTAATGATTACAAGGTTAATAATAGCTTAATATTGTGAAGTATATTAAATTATGTAGAATGCAAAGTGTTGGGGGTAAAAATGATAGCAAAAAAAGCCGCGGTTATTTTATAAAGGGAAGAAATAATCATGACGGGTGCTATGTCCCAACATTATAGCCACGCTTCTTCAACTGTTTCACCGTCCAAATATAGTTGTATGTAATGCTGTTCAAATCATTGGCCAATCTCCCTGGTTTGGATAAAGAGCCACCAGTGGAGAAGTAACTGCCATTTTCATGCAAGAGGACGTCGCTTGATAAACAACACTTCAGAGTGGCACATGCGCCTTCCTCGTTAGAGCAGCCGGCAAAGAACCCAAAAACCTGGAACAAGAACCAAAAACAAATGCCAAATATCGGGATTCGTGTCCAATAGGAGAAGAAATTGGTGTTCATAACAAATCCAGGATGCACAGAGTAATATCGCAGCTCTGGTTTGGTCAATGCCAGGAATTTCATCAGTTGAATTCCAGAGTTCTTTGACATGGCATACCTCAGCCAAGTGAAGACAAAATTTGGTTTGAAGTTGAACTTCCAATTCCTATTGAACTGGAACAACTCCAGAAAGTTGGCAATAGAGCTCACGTAAACCACACGGCCAGTGCATAGATCAAGGAGCCTGTGGGTCAAGAGGAACTGTGCAACATAGTTTGTCTGAAATTGAATCTCAAATCCATCTCTCGTCACAACATAAGGTAGAGCACCTACCCCAGCGTTCAAAATAAGCAGATCCAGTCTTCGTTCCAGGGCCCTCAGTCGAACACATGCAAACTCCACGCTCTTCAACTCCAACAGATCCAACTCCAGAAAATGCAGCTCTCCAAGCCATCGTCTGTCATCACTGACCGCATGCTGCTCCAGTGACTCTGCCATCCGGCGCTCGGCTTCACAGCGGATGTCACGAATAGCCCTTTCAACACGGTGCTGGGAGCGGCCAGCAATGTAAACGACAAAGCCATGGAGATAGAGGTGGAGCGCCGTGTAAAAGCCAATACCCGAGTTGGCACCCGTTATTAGAGCGACATACCGGCGCTTGTGAGGGTCGTGAAAAGGCGCCGTCGCTGGGTCGTACATTTAGCCGCTGGCGTAGGGCTGCTTCTTTGTTTGTGTGAGATCGATCTGTGATGCTTTTTTATACAATATTTTTTATCTTTTTTTTCCGTCTTCTTCTTCTATTGTCTGTTTTTTTGCTTTGTTTTATTTATTTACAAGTTATAACTATGTAGAGAGCGAAGTGGGCTAACGAGATAGCTGCTCCCATTGCTGTTGACGGACAACCTCATGTGCACGGATCTTTTTACCCAGGAAGGACTTCATCTCATCAGTGATGTTGTTTTTGGTGCGCTGTTGCAATTGTTGTCTCTCTGCAATGTAGGCCTTTTTGGTGGCAGTCAATGGCATCTTTGGTGGGGTCAGTCTCTTCACCTGTGTAGCATCAAGCTTCTGGCGTCTGTAACGAGAGTTCTCCTGTCTGATGGTAGCTAGGGCCTCCCTAGGCACAGAGTCTCTCACCAGTGATTCGACGAAATGTGTACGCTCACGCACATCGGCAACCTCAGTGCAGAGCTCACCATCCTCCATTGGCTCTGGTCTTGGCCATGGAATCACCAGATCAGGTTGCTTGTAGACCGTTCTGTAGGGCACAACTTTTTTGTAGTCTTCATCATAGTAGGTACCAGTTTTAAACTGCAGCTTGTCCACAGCCACAGTCTTCACCTGTTTCGTCGCCTCGTCCTCAACCTCTGCCACCAGTCTGATTTTGTCCTGCGTCACTGCCTTAGGAAACGTCACGACGTGAGAGGTTTGACCTTCGGTCCAGAACTGCTTAGGTACAACCACAGTGTCGGTTGGTCCATTTTCATCCAAAACATATCCACCGTGCTCAGTGTGACGTGAAATCTTGCAAACGTTGCCCTTCTTGTCACCTTCAACGATCAATACACGGTCACCAACGAGGAATTTAAGCTTGCTCCAGTCGGTTGGAATCTCTCCATTGCTCTTCAGGTCAACTGGCACCTGAGGTCTAATAAACACCGGCTGTGTCTCATTCTGCAACTTCAAGTACTTTGGAAGACGGTGTCTTGGAATTTTCTGGAAGTCCAGTCTGAAACGAGCACCGGCTTTGGATAGCCACGACATGATTCTGATGATCTGGAGCCTATGGTTATTATCGAAATAAGCCTTCTTTGATTTGTTTGTTGAGAATGAAAAAAAAATTCATCGACCTAAAGATTCGAACATTTCGCGATGAGTAGGGTAACCCACAGTATATATTTACTGTGCTAGTACAAAAACAAGCAACAAATAGAATTCGTATACAGTCCATAGTCGTCTTCTCAGTTCTCCGTGCAAATGGCAATAAACTCTTCTTCATTGACTGTGTGAATGTTAGTATAAACTGATTGTTTTTTGTTTTTTTGGGGTTCATATAGGATGCGACCACAAAAGTACTCACTTTCTCCATCATTGTCCAAATCAAATTCGTCAATCATTGCATGCAACTCTTCATCCGACAAGTTCTCTCCCAACTCTTTTGCAACCCTCCTCAAGTTTCTCAAGCTGATTTTGCCTGTTCCATCATCGTCAAACAACTTGAACGCCCTCAGTATCTCCTCTAATGGGTCTCTTTCAAGCACTTTGGCACCCATCACGCTGAAGAAGTCCTCGTAATGCATTAAACTGCGGCCATCACGGTCAAACTCACGGATCAGTTCCAACACCTCCTGTTTGCTGTAATCGAAGCCCAAAGCACGGATCGCAACCTTGAGTTCGTGGTAGTCAAGGTACCCATCGTTATTCATGTCAAACAAGTTAAATGCCTCGCGAATCTCTTGCTTCTGTTCTTCGAGAAGCTCACGCTGGAGTTGTGATGGAGCACGCGTATGCGTGTTCGTAGAGCCGGCGGCTGCTCTTATCTGGTTCATCAACTGATGGGATTTTAGTTGATAGGTTTATGTTTTTGAGAACGCGTAAAATCTATCAAAGCTTCTGTTTTTGTTTTTTTTCGTTTCCTTTTGTTTACATCCTACTTTTTAATGTTTTTTTGTGTCTTTGTACCAAACAACCGCTGAATCTTGACAAGGAATCGATATGCAACTGGGCAGCCAAATTGCTTTCAAGGGCCTTGTTGGTACTGTGAGATTTTTTGGGAATGTTCACTTTGCAGAGGGTGTCTGGGTTGGCATTGAGTTGGCAGAGCCTGGTGGAAGGAACGATGGGTCTGTGGAAGGCAAGAGGTACTTTGAATGTGAAGAAGGATATGGGATCTTTGTTAGAGAGCTAGCCCTTCGGTCTCAACAGCAGGATACAAGTGAGGTTGATAGACTGAAGAGTATCATTGACAAGCTTCAGACCCGATCAAAAGCCGTGCGATCCGAAGTTGACTCGTTGAACGCTAGGATTGGTGAATTGGAACAACATCGGAATAATGTAATAGAGGAATTGGAGTTGGCCACTGTGGATAAAGAGACTTTACAGGAAAATAATGAGTTGTTGGAATATAAATTGAACGAGCTGAGGAAAGAAAATGGCGAACTGTTGGCCAAAATTGAAAACTTGAACAAGGAATTGAGATACCATACACAAACTATTGCTATCCGATCTCCAGAAACATTAGCAGTTGATAATACTAGGCTCAATGATGAAATGGTAATACTGAAACGATCAAATGGTGAACTGGAGAGAGAACTAAGGGAACTCACATCCAGACTTTCGAACTCCAACGAACTACATTTAAAGTACCAAGCCATATCTGAAGAACTTGTATCCTCTAAATCCATGATTGAAGAGTTATCCTCAAACATGGAAAGCTCACACCATTCTAGTTCCATTGTGGAAAACCTTACTCTGAAAAATCAGACATTGTCAGAGGAAAACAACTCATTGAAGATATCTATCAAGGAGTTGGAGGATTTGAAGAAGATTGAGATGGAGCTTGATAAAGAGAATAATGAGTTCATCGAACAACTGAATCAACAAATATCCTCAAAGGATTATGAACTGAAAAACAAGGCCACATTGATCGAAAAGTTAAAAGTAAAGATTGGCGAGTTACAAGAGAAGGCATCTCTAGCAACAACAACAACACTTTCAAAACCTTCAGAGGCTAGTATCAACACACAGGATCTAGAGTCTTCCTTGAGAAACGCCCAGACAGATAAATTGAAACTTGAGTTGGAAGTTGAATACCTCAAATTTCAAGTCAACAACAGACAGGAACAGCTTGACACTCTTGCACCACAGATTCAATCTACACCAGGTTTCAAATCCATCAATCTGCATAATTTTGCACTGTTCTTCATGAAAATGGGTGAGTTTATCGGCTTCGACAATAAAGAAATAGTCATTGACCTTATCTGTGTGAGAATTAGATACTATTTGCAAGTTTTATCTGGACTGATGGAAACACTCCACAACGCTGAGTCAGACATGAAACAAGTTATGATAGAGATAGAAAAATCGATCAAAGAATTTGTCCAACTTGCTAAAGGTGGAGATTTCAGTGCTCTACTCTGTCAGCTCTCAGAATTTCTTCCCTATGTTCAAGGGAGGAGATACTTGTACTTCCACAACAGGACAACGTTGGAGGAAATGATTTCCCAGGAGTTGGCTTTGGCCCTGATGGTCTGTCGAATTGTGAAGATTTGTGGGAGGTACCAGGAGCTATCACCCAACTTTACACGTCTTTTCAAAATAGTAAAGTCATACGAAAGTTTATTACTTGAATCTGCTCAACACATTGAACAGGCAAAGCACGAGGTCAATGAGTTGACACAAGAGCAGAAGTTTCACTGCATTGATTTGGATGAGTTTTTTAACAAGTTGGTTGCGTTCTCTAGTTCTGGAAATGGATTGGTTGAAGTTAATACCTTGCTTTTGAAATTGGTATCTGATTATGAAATACGCACCACTAATTTCCACGTTGATTGGGAATGGAAACACGTTAATTCTTCTCTGCCAGAAGAGGCCGTTATCAGTGGTAACGTGGATGATTTAAACTCAAAACTTTTCACTCTTTCACTGGAGAATGAATCAAAAGCAATTGTGATTCAAGAGCTGAATATTAAGATTAGTGTCTTGAATTCAAAACTGGAGAGCTATAAGCATCTATCCCAAATTGTGAGTGAATATAAGACTAAGAATGAAGAATTAACCTCTGAAAACTCTTCGGTGATACAGAGCTTGGTTGAACAAAAGGCAGTTAACGATACGTACTCGAAACTGATTTCTCAGAGTACTAATTCCTTGATTTTGAAAAACTTTGAGTTTGATAATCTCATTGAGTTTAAGCAAAAGCTGGAGAAGGTGGAATTAATATCAGAGATTCAATCACTGAGGAGATCCGTAAGGTTCCTGAACTCTGTGAAGAAAAAAAAAGATTACAGCTGGTTGAAGAGAGAATTCCCAAAGTCTAGATGTTTCCAAGAATTTGATGAAATCGAAGGGCTAAGGAGAATTGGGAGTGATATGCGACATAAGGTTGAGAACTCAAAATGTTTGACTCAGAGGTAATAGCATTATGACTAGAGAGGGGAAAGAAAAACGTGTTGTTGAATCTATACCATGGTGGTTGACGTGATAATGAAAACAAGAAGTTCCAAGTTGTTGAGCAACATGTAGGTCTACTTGTTTACACGCCATAAAGCTAAAAAGAAGTCAGGTAATACATTTGTTTTTCTTCTCCAAAAAGATTGCCCGACGTGGGGCTCGAACCCACAACCGCACGATTAAGAGTCGTGCGCGCTACCGATTGCGCCAGCCAGGCTTTCGATATTTATCTAAAATAGATAAAAAAGTTAGTTCACTCAAATCTTGAAAAAGCATTCACGTGACATTTTCTGTTTCTCTCCTTTCCCCCTTTTTCATAAACTTCCTCTCCACCCTGCCGTTCACCTAAATCTACAACTCAACACACACTCAACTCAAAACCTGGTTCTCCAAAATGAAAACTCAATTCATTACTTCGGACCTTAGAACAACAGATGATGTTGATTGGGCCGGATCTCTTAAGGGATATTTGACCAAATTGTACGGAAATACCAGTGACTTTAGCAGAGAGGTGAATATCATCAACAGGCTCAGATTGGATGTTACCAACTCAATTGCTGATTCATCCAGCTACGACACTTCAAAGAACCTATATTACAAGTACTTTGGTCAGTTGGAGTTGCTTGACTTAAGATTGCCATTTCAGGAGAACGGTGTGAAAGTGAAGTTCAGATGGTATGATGCCTGGGAACCGACAAAACACCATTCGCAGCACTCTTTGGCGTATGAAAAGGCTTCGATTTTGTTCAACTTAGGTACTATGTTGTCCAAAATTGCTGAATCCAAGTTTGCGGAAGTTGAATACGCTAAATCCTATCAGTATTTCCAGTATTCTGCTGGAATCTACAGGTTCATCTCTGAGAACTTCCTTCATTCGCCATCCATTGATTTGAATGTAAAAACCGTGCAGTTCTTGACCAATTTGCAACTGGCTCAAGCTCAAGAAGTCTTTCTTCTCAAGCTGTTGAGTGAGGATACCTCGAAGATGTCTTTGATTGCCAAGCTGGCTGTTTCCACATCCCAACAGAATGACAAGACACAAACTTCGCTGGACAAAATCGATGAGTACTATGGTGAAGCTGACCCATGGAACCAGATTTTGAAATTCAAAACCAGATTTTACTTGAATCTTGGCTATTACTACTACGGCCTATCGGTGGAGGACAAGAAGGTTGGTGTGAGTATTGCCACCTTGACGGTAGCACTGGAGGGATTCAAAGACTTGAAGAAATACGAGAATCCAACACCTATTGACAGTATATCTTATATCTCTCTGGTTGAAGAGAAACTCAAGGTTCTAACCAAGGACAATGATTTCATTTTCCATGATACTGTTCCTTCAAAGGAATCCTTGGAATTGAATTCTTTAGTAAAACCACTAGATGCTTCAAAACCAATTGCACTACAAGATCAAGGGAATATTAATGAAATCATTGGGGAAGATATCTTTGAAAAAATAATTCCAACAGGAGTTCACGAAAAACTCAGCCTGTACTCTGAAGAGAAGGCTAAAATCCTCAGAGATCAACTTGATAAGGCTGAAATGGTGAATATTGAACTAGAATCATTTTTGGAATATTTGAGACTACCTCAGAGTTTGAGTGACTTCAAAAATACCAACAACAATAAGCTGGACCCCAAACTGATCGATTGGAATAGTGAAATATTACATTCTCCTTTGAGTAATATTGAAGAGAACAGATCTGAGATTCAAGACAAGAGGGATGAAATATTGAAGCTGATAAAAGAATTGGATGCTAAGTTGGCCCAGGAAGAGGAGGATTTTAATGCAAAGCGCTACGAATTGAACTCACTACAAGAGCCATTCACCCTACAATCAGCCAACTTAAAGGATGAGTTGACAAGTGCCAAACAATCCTTATTGAGTGCTGCTAGGTTGGATCAACAAATCAATGCTACTATGGAACCTGAGTTGAAGAGATTGAATGATTTGAAATCAAAACAGGCCCTTGAAGCAGAGTTTTTCAACCAGGGGGTATCGGTTCAAGAAAACCTGTTAGATTTCAATGATGAAGAGAGCAGCTCCACAGTAACAGTGAACAAGAGTATTGCCAAGATTGAGGATGATTTAAGAATTTTGAGAGAGTTGAAGAAGCAACGTGAGAAAATCTTGGAGGAGCTAAAGGCTGCTATTCATGAGGATGATATTTCCAATATTTTAGTTTTGAATAACAAAAATGCCACTGAGAAGGAGGAGAAGGCTCTCTTTAAACAGGAATTGACCAAGTTTGACAGTCTGATCAAAAAAATTGACATCATCAATGTCAAGCAGCCTGATGTGATCAAGCATGTAAAGATTCACTATGACAAAATCATCACTTCAAATAATAAGATATCTGAGAAGGCTCAGAAGATTGCAAGTTATGAAACTACTGTGAATACATTCAAAGAATATCAGATAAACTACACAAAGTCTCGTGAATTTTACAAAAGCTTGCTGAATTTTGTTTTTGAAGTGAGAACTAATGTTGAGAAGTTTGTATCTGATAGGTACCTCCAACGTCAGAGAATCCTTTCTCAGTCAAAGCAGCCATCTGATCCTTTGGAGCAATCATCATCATATCCACCTCATTTGCTTCAAGAGAGATTCAACAATTTGAATTTGTCCAGCCAAAGCCCAAGAGGGTTTGTGGCTGATGCACAGAGACAGCAATCTTTTCCATCACAGCCTAGCTATTCTCATCAGCAGCAGACCGAACCACATTTGTACCACACAACAACATCACCAGCACCTCAGGAAAGACAATGGAGCCAACAACCACCACCATACGAGATCCCTAGACCCCAACCGCATCACCAGTCGTCTCCAGAACAACGACAATACCAGCAATCACAACCACAACCTTCTTCCCAGCAATATCAAAATCAAGAACCACACCAATCTTATTCGTACCCACAGAATTTATACACACCACCACCACCAACTCAGTACCCATTGACACCAGGGCAGCAACCTCAAGGTGCTGCTGCTCCAGCTCTACCACCAAAACAAGGATCAGCTTACGCTCTTTCCTACTCCTCCAGACCAAACCAAGGGTACTCACAACCTTACGACCCTAACAGCTACAAATAAATAGCGGGTGGTTTGTTTATGAGAATGCAATTTGTATTAAACAAGAAAAAGAAATAGATGCTAGGTTAACGATGATTGTTTCTTTCTTTTAGTGGGTTTGCTGTAGTTCGTCTCTGAAGGAATATACCACATGTTTTCCTTTCCAAATCCTCCTCTGGCTAACTTTACAAAGTTAATGATACCATAATCGACGGTGGCCATAATGATACTGTCGTTACCATGTTTAAGTCTGTTTAGTTGCGCAATGGACGGCAGTCTATGTGGTTTCTTCTCCACCTTGAGAGTCTCTGTCCTGTCCAAGAGCGAATTGATTTCTGAGAGGGTTGGGAACTTGAACTTGTTCACATTGCGGACCACAATCTGGAAGTTAGGTAGAGGTGGAGATTTCTTGGAGAAGGATGGTGAAGGTTTCCAGACGTTAAACGTAATGTTAAGCCGTGCAGTGTCCGGGTTCTTTGTGGTTTGGAAAGGTATGAGCTTGATGGATTCGAATATTTGCGAGTAGTTGATATATCTCGAAGTAATGAAATGAAGGTGATGGAAGGGCTTATGATGATGAGCACCCACCAGTCTTTTGAGGTAATCCGAAAGGCTTCTGCAAACTCCAAGACTGACAACCCGATTCCATACGCGTGTCAAGAATGATTCTTGAGTCCTTGGCGGTGTGTCTCTTTCCGGATTGTCATTTGGATGTCTGGTAACAATGTAGCCATGTCTCTTCAAGTGGGCATAGACGTGATACTCATCCAATTCGTCTTCAGTCTCAAAACACTGCGCGTACACACTCTGGAGATCCATTGCCAGATCCTTGTTTTCAAACCAGGGTTCAACAGTACCACGCTCAACGAGATAGACAAACTCTTCCGCTCTTAACCAACAGATTCCCTCCCGATCAACAATACCAACAGTCTGGAGAAATGACCCCTTTGGTTTATAAATACGGCCTTTCCGTAGTGACTGAACCCACACTGCCCGAACATTCTGTTTAACAACATGTCCTCTCTGACCATCAAGTGCCGAAAACATGGCTTCGCGAGACTGTTCAAGTGCCTGATATTGAACAGAGGTACCGTCTGGTTCATAATCTTTCGAACCTCTTTTCGGCAGTACGGAGCCCTTGAGCCTACTCAAAACGGACCAATCTTGGACTTCATCTTCTATCTCAACCTCAAGCGTATTATCACCAGCTGCTTTATGAACTGCGGCTTTCTCATTGCCACCTTCCATCATGAGTATGTGTGTTTTGTTCTTCTTTTTGCCTTGCTCTCTTGCACTCTTGCAGTGATATTGGTGGCAAAATGGAGCTTTTGTGTTTTTTTTTTCCCTTCCTTGTTATTCATTTGGATAAACCCACCTGGAAAGAGAACCAATCCACTATTGTAATGGGTTCACCAAGCTTTGGTATGTGTCGCTTGAGGATTGCGTTGGTCTGCTCTTCTTGTCTGATGAATGTTTATACTAACGTTAGTGTGTCTTTTTTCTTGCAGGCTGGGAACGTTTGAATGATGTTTACTACAGAAACCGTCCACTGTATCAGCTTGAGTGGGATCGAGCTCGATCATCATCATCGCCATCGCAGATACAAATTCAGAACAAGCCACTGGTGGAGATCGCTACTTTCACAAAGACTATCGCAACTTATACTGCTCCTCTTCGTGAAGAAGCCGCGTTGATTGAAATATTCAGCGGAGCCGGGACCCAGATCAGCTCTATCTCCTGGAACCACCACGTCAACGGCAGGATCCGATCATTGCAATGGACATTGGAGGAGGATCTCATAGTAGCGTCACAATCTGGTTTAATTCGTGTTTATTATGACTTTGAGGGCAATTTTAAAGAAGTGAGTCTAGGAAATGAAGGAGGAGGAGGATTTATGGGCATCAAAGCCGTCAAGACTATCAAAGAGTACATTGTGGTGCTATTGAACGACTTTAAGATACTCTACATCGACATAACTGCTGGAACACTGGTACCCCATCTGTTCAGAGACTTGGGTTTGGACCTTAGCGATAAATTGAGCTTTCATAGTTGGGATGTTATCTATAGGGACGACGACAGTAACCAATTGCAGGTGCTACTTTCATTGAACGAAATGGTTTACCTAGTATCCCATCAACATTCACCACAGCAGAGATCTATGGACGGTCCATTCCAAGAATTGGCTGTTGCACCAAACGGTGAGTTTATTGCCCTTCACAATGCTGTTGCCTCCAAGATCTTCATCGTCACCTCCAACTTCAACAAGGTACTCTTAGAATGCAGCATCCCTGAATCACCAATTGCAGTCAAATGGTGTGGCTCAGATGCCATTATTGTTGCACTGACGGATTCTTTGAAATTGATTGCACCTGGGGGGTCCATTGATCTATATCTTGCTGATGAACTAATCACTATCAACACGGAAGCCCATGGTCTCACTGTCCTCACCGACCAAACTTTGGAGTACCTAAGTAAGGTTCATTCTGCAACTGTTGATGTGTTTAAGATTGGATCTACATCATATAGCTCCATCCTATTGGATGCAGTTGACAAACTCAACAAGCACTCTCCAAAAGCTAATGAAAACTTGAAAATTATTGGATCAGTGCCAAATCTTACACAGGCGATAAATGTGTGTCTGGATGCCGCACTGGATGAATTTGATCCCTATTGGCAAAAGAGACTACTAAAGGGTACTTCATTTGGCAAGTCTGAAATTGAGTTGAAATCTGTGCCAAACAATGAGATCTCCAAGAAGTTTGTTGAGACATGCAATACTCTCAGAATTCTTAACGAGATTAGATCCTCCGACATTGGCCTTTATCTGACATACTCTGACTATTCCCGTCTGGGTATTGAGAAGATCTTTAAACTCCTGATCAAGAGACATAAGTTCAGCGAGTGCTTTGAGATCTCAAAGTTCTTGAGTATGCCTATTGACCTTATTTTCATCGACTGGGCCTGTTGTAAGATAAAGTACAATCCAAATCTGAACGATGAAGAGCTCTCGCAGTCAATCATTTCCAAGTTTCAGGCTGTGAATAATAACAATTACATATCCTTTGAAAAGATTGCGAACACTGCATTCCAAGAAGGAAGAGTCACATTGGCCAAGATCCTAATCAATTTTGAGAGCTTGTTCTCCAAACAGATTCCATTGCTGCTCAAAATGGATGAGCTGGACCTGGCATTAACCAAAGCTCTCGATTCCCAGGACATTGATTTGATCTGGAAGACGTTGTTGATTCTACAAAGGACCCAATCGTTGCCAATGTTCTTTAAAATGTTGAACAATTTCAAGAATGCTTCTCACTGCTTTGAATTCTTCCAAAAAGACAATCAGGGTCTCTTGAAGGATTACTTCAACCAAGCAGATAGACTGATTGATATAGCCAATATTGATCTGCGAGCTGTTTTAAACACTCCAACGTCTGCCAGAGACTCACAAGATGAGATAAAAGTTTTGAACGAGGCTAATAATTCTTATGGATTGGTTTTCAAAGGATCTAACGATCACCACCTCATTGAAACTCAGTTGAAGCTCACGAAACTCCAAGCTGAGCTGACAGAAAATTTCAACATTGAGTTCACTGGGTTGTCCATTATTCAGACTTTGGAAAAGCTAATTCTTCTTAACCAAACAACCACAATCAGCAAGTTTGTTAAGGACTTCAAGATTTCTGAGAAGAAATTGTACTCTGTGAAGGTCAATTTCTTTGTCGAACACTCGAAATTTGATGAGCTGTACGAATTCATCTGTACCCATTCAAAAAGGCCACCAATTGGCTATGAACCAATCCTTCAAAAACTATTGAATAGAGGAGAGAACAGGTTGGGGTTAAAACTGCTATCTAAGGTTAATCTCTCATACAATGAAAACATTGAATATCTCGTCAAATTCAAAGACTATCAAACTGTCATTGATCAAGCAACGTTGAGAAAGGATCTGGTAACTCTCCAGAACATCCAGCCGCTTGTGACAACACCACGTCTACAAGAGCTTTTGAGCGAGGCTATTGCCAAGGTAAATTCGTCTACTGGAACCACCCTATTCAACACCAGAGTGTGAATGCTCATATATATATTTATGTCTCGTCTAAATCAAGTCATTGGAATTTCGAATGATTGCAGGACTATTATTATTGTACTCATAGAATACATCATCCTTGACTATGCCTGAGTTGAGGCCATCCTCACCTGTAAGCCAGCCCGGAATAGTTTCTGGATTGATTACGCCATTGACACATAGTTCATGAAGTCCTCCAAATACATCATTCCCATGGAATTTGAACTTGACATTTGGTGTGAAGTTCTTGAACTCATTCTGTACATCGAACTTGATATACTGAATAGGTGTAATGCTGGAATAATCTGAGCGATCCACGTTTCTCTCCTCCTCCTCCTCTTCTTCTTCTTGCTCCCCATCGTTATTCAATTTTCTCCTTTTGCCGTCGTGTCTCTTATCACCACCATCGTAACTTTCCACATCACCATCGTAGAGCTTCTTTGTTTTTAAGGGCTCTAGACTCCCCTTGAACCTCAGCATGGCAATTTTGGCGAGTCTATCCTCCGGATTTGCACATCCAGGTTTCTTCTTAAAAGTAAAATGCTTTTTAACATCATCAAATGGCGATATATCCACTGTTCCATCAGCATAAGGAGTCCAAACACCCATCGACTGAGAAAACCGGGAGTTGCCCTTAATGATATGCAATGATTCAAGAGATCTAATAGGTTGCTCGCTGGAAGGGGTTGGATCAACACGGATCTGCTTCCCGACAGTATGCGACAAAGCTGACTCGATGGACTGGATCACGATGCTTGAAGTCAAGTCATTAGATGCGGAATGGTAAGATGTGAGTATATTTGAGGAGTTGAGGGGCAATGCCATGAAGAATGGCTTTCTTGACAATATAGAATTTGAGGTTGTCATTTTACTGAGCTCTGCTGTTGTTATATCAGATATGAGGTCAAAGAGTTGGATTCTGATGATTATGAGTGGGTAATGTGGGTGTCGGCTGATATAGATGTGATTGAGGTAAAACTGTGATAAATGGTTTACCAGGTGATTCAAAAACGTCTGAGGTTCGTGGATATTTATCACTTGCTCTCTATCATCAGAATTACGGATAGAATTGGATTGCCAATAGAAGATCAAGGGCTTCTCGATCAAAAGCTGCATGTCAAGCTGGGCCAACTGAAGTAGATTCAGGCCACCACTGTAGAAATCTACAAGAAGCTTATCAATCAGATTTCTCTTGTTGCGTGATTCTCGTTTCTTCAGATCGGTAGAGTAAGCAAGGAAGTCCTGCTTTAATTGCTCGACGGTTATTCCAAGTTTCTCAGTTTGTTCTTGACTTGGAGAAGGTTGGGTCTGTGGCAAAGACCCCCAAAGCAGGCAGAGATTCAAAAGAGATTCCACTGATATCTGGTTCAGAATCTTAAACGTTATTGCCAACGGGATCTTGGGCACAAAACCATTACCTAAAGATGCATTAGTGGACATAATGCGGTAGTATGTTTTGCTGTTGGTTGTTGTAGTGGTTTGTGAAGTGTCTTTTTATTATTATTGTTTTTGTTTTTCTTCACTTTCTGGTACCAAAACAACAATTAAAAGACCCCTGCGGGGTCCGAAATTTACTAGTACTACTTTGATTGATGTGGGTATATATCTAAGATCTATCATAAACTAAAAGACACGCATTCATTTTCTTCTCGTGAAGTCCCATTCTCCACTATCCGTATCGGTGAAGCTGGGTTCATCATCGTCCTCGAAATGGTTCTGTAAAGTATCGTCATTGTCTTCAACAATCTCGTTATCAGGGTTGACAACCCTCAAAGTTTTCTCATGTCTGGCATCAGGAAGGGACCCGTTGCTGAATCTCTTGTGTCCATTCTCAGGCATCAATGATGGTAGAGGAGGTGGTTGAAATCCGTAGAAGGAGTGCAAATCGTTATGGATCGGTGGGCGCAAACTGTTTGGTTTCTCGCTTTCCGGTATCTCGCCATCCTCTTCTTCATCATCATCCCTTGTACGGATAAATATGAACACCAAAATCGCAATCAGGGCTGCTACACCGGCAATTGAACCAATGGCAATACCAGCAATGGCACCTTTGCTTAGCCCACCACTGGACCTATTTACTGTAGATGAATCAGCATCATTGGTTGAAATTGCTGAATCTGTTGGTGTGTTTCCAGAAACAGTGGCTGTCACTGTCTGGACAACATTGGATGCTGATATTATGCTTGTAATGACAGTAATTGACTCACGTGATTCTGACGACAATGATGATGATGATGATGATGATGATGATGATGATGATGATGATGATGATGATGTATCGCTAGAGGAGCTGCTTGATGAAGACGATGTTGTTGGTATTAAAGACGATGTAGAGGAGAGTGTTGTTGTGGTTCCAGTGCTGGTGGAACTGCCAGATGTGGATGTCGTCGATGCACTTCTGACGGACGAGGAAGAGGTAGATGAGGAGGCACCAATGATGGCATGGCCACCTTTAGCGTAGACGCTCAAGTATGATGCGCCACCACACATCTCCTGTGGCCAACCGTTACAGCTCACGTTACAATTGTCGCTACTCTCAGCGGATGCACCAGAAGGCAGACTGTCACCGCAATAGCAGCCTTCACCGTTCAATGTGGCGGCAATGTTGGTTCCACATGATTCCCAGCAGTGTGAGTTGGACTGGTATGTGTAATTCTGTTTGAAAGTGAGGGAACTCTGCAAAGCTGAGAGAGCAAAGCAGCCGACTGGAGTGTAGATATCCGCGGCAAGCGTGCTGGTCGTGGCCGCAGCCGCCAGGAGAAGAAGCAGGGTAGAGGGAGGGAGAGGAGCCATCTCTTTATAATTTACGGTGGAGGTGAGTTTTAGACCGAAAGAAGAAGAGGTGTGTTGGTGATGATGATGGTGCTTTTGCTGGTGGTGGTTGTTGTTGTTGTTGTTTCTTCCCTGTGTTTCAAATTTTTTTTTTAGTACGGTTCCTTTTTGTTGTGGTGTTTTTTGGTTGTTTTTTTTGGAGAGAAAAGATGGGGCCCAGACCTTCTGTAATAGAAAAATGCCTTTGTAAAACGGTACGTGCAGCAAAAGGTAAACAAAGAAGAAGAAAGACGCGTCGTCTCAGGAACAGCTGAAAAGAAAATGTTTGCGGAAGACATAAACAGGAGGATTGAGCACTGCCGATAGGTGGAGGTGTAGGATGTTCTCACTGGGTCTGAGTGGGACTACTTTCTGACCAATCTTCTCTGTGTGTGTGTGTTTTTCTGTTTTTCTTCCTTTATGCAGGTTGGCGTTTCTAAACATGTATATCGACCACCCGGATCTAAGATCTGGACCTCACCAATTGCAGTTCCTCTGAGACAAACACACTAGTTGAAAGGAAGAATACATACTTCTCGGGGAAGAAAAAGACAAATTCTGTGAAATTCAGCAGGGAGAGGATGGATTATTAATTGGTAGTAGCTGCTGAGCTCCGTAATCTCAGGAGAGATCTATCCTCACCGTATACCTTAATTACACAGATCCTTGCATTCGTTTTATAATGAGGAAACAGAACATTCTTCAATTCCGTAGTAATCAACTGCCACTATAGTCTTCAAGATACTGTTGGGGCTATTCCCCTATATACTATAAATTAAAAAAGAAATTATTTTTTTATATCACATATTTGTATATAGCTTCTGTTTCTTCCGACGGTGAATTTTTAATTCCAGATTATATAATTCCAGAATCATCTTCCATGAAGCTGAAGCTGGTATGGCGCAGTGGTAGCGCAGCAGATTGCAAATCTGTTGGTCCTTAGTTCGATCCTGAGTGCTAGCTTCTTTTTTGCTTTTTCCGCCGTGCTGCACGTTTTTTTCTTTGAAGACTATCATTACTACATGTCCTTTAAAAAAGAGGGGGAGGGGCGGTTGATATAGCCGTCTTTTGTCAACTACTACGACACGCTCTTCCGTCCACCTCCACCTCTTGAGTCACAAATGTGTGGGTAAAGGTCAGCCAGCCTTATGCTTTTTTTTATTTTATTCATAAGTTTGGATCCGAGATGCAAAAACCAAAAAAAAAAAAAGATAGACCCCGGCAGGCCAGAGGACAACCACAAACATCAATCACATCATCATGGTCTGGCCTTTCGGTTCTTCTAGCCAATCTACAGACAGCGGCGAATCAACTGTTGGGATACCTCAGACAGTACCAAATAGATCATCGGAGAGAAAGTCCCACTTCCAGTTTGAGCCTTCAGCACCAGAAGTACCAGGACTAGTACCAGCAGCAGCAGCATCAGGAAAACCACTCCTCCTGGAGGATACCCAGCCCAGATTCAATAATGGCCCAGATAGACCCGAAACCCCGATCAAAGAGGCTGTGAGCTCAATCTCACTAGAAAGTTTTAGACTCACAAACCTGGCCAAGATTCCATGTTTCAGAGAGGCCGGTTTAACAGGTCTGAGTGCCCTCGGTGTGCTAGCTTCCATCATATTCATTGCACAGAAATCGCCTTCAAAGGCAGTCAACTGGGGTGTTGGTGGTTTCCTTGTGGGATCCACTATCTCATGGGAACAATGCCGCTCCAAGAGGCGCAAAGAGTTGGCATTTGCGCAACAGGCTCGAGAAACTGTCGCTGCTAAAGACAGACCAATGATGAGCAAACCAGAAACTGGGAGTGAACAACAACTCCAAAACCGTGAACAGGTTAGCAGTTGGTGGAAGAGATAAAATAGAATTCTTGCTTGTAAATATATCACACCGGTTAAATGAAAGGAAAAAAGGTAACCAAAAAAAATAAATAAAATTCTGTAACCCAATTTGTAATCTTAGTAAGGTCAAAGAACATATTTAAGAAGAAGAGGTTCCTTGCGACACAGCGTTTGACATTTGAGATGAAGTACTAGAGAGAGATGAGTAAGCCACTCGCAACACTTCTTGTTCTTCTTACCGCGTTGTTTGCTGTTACTAAATTCTTCCAAAAAGCTGCTGCTCCTGTCCATAGTCCTGCTGGTGCCAAAATGACATCCATCTTCGACTCGACTATTCCAAAGACTCCAGTTTACTTTTTCTCTCATGGTGGGCCAACTTTCATGTACGAGAAGGAGAAAGGCGCCTTTCAGACTACTGCTAAGGTTGGGAAGTTCATCATAGATCAGATCAGGCCAAAGTTCATTGTTGTTGTGTCAGCCCATTGGCAGTCCAAGGTTCCGAATACTATTGAGATTGCCGTTCCAAAGAACGACGACACACTGGAGAACGAGTTGATCTATGACTTCTATGGCTTCCCAAACAAGATGTACAACGAGAAGTTCCGCACCAACGTTGACTTGGAATTGGCCCATCATATCAAAGAGACTCTCAAATCCAATGGTTTACACTCCCAACTGACAACCAGAGGTATTGATCACGGAACTTGGGTTCCGTTCAAAGTTGCCTTTTCTAACAATAAGCCCGAAAGTGGTTCAGGTGAATTTGATCTCGACTTTCCACTAATCCAGGTTTCCCTTTCTGGTACAGATGACTTCCACATCCATGACACGCTTGGATCAGTTCTCTCACAATATAGAGAACAAGGAGGCCTTGTTGTTTGCTCGGGGATGTCTGTCCATAATCTCAGAGATCTTGGTGATGCTTACCAACTAGGTGAACCAATGCCATACGTAACACCGTTCAACGAACTGCTCACTAATATTCTCACAAAGAATGAAAACAGATCCAAGAGATTGGAGCTGCTTGATAACTTGAAGCTGAATCATAATAACTTACTACGCAAGGCCCATCCAACTCTGGAACATTTCATGCCCATTGTTGTAGCATCTGGTGCCTCTGAGAATGAAAAAGTCCAAGAGCTACACAACGAGGCAGAACTCTCCCTGGGTTGGGGCATCTACCAGTTTGGTGAATGGGAACCAAGGCTTGAGTAATAATAAATAAGTATAATAAATAAATAAATAAGTTAACAATAAATAGTGATCAAGTTATGGCGAGTGAAGGTATGTGTGTCGGCGTGTGTCTCTGGGTGTGATCAGAAACCCAAAAGTTGTGTGAGCTCAGTTTGAATCTGCTCCTTGCTGAGGCCTTGAAGGTCCTTCTTCACTTCTTTACCCTTCTCATATCTAACAAAAACAGCAGGTTTAGCTGCTTGGGCCTCTCTAATGAGGATTGGAAGTTCTGGGTTATGCTTACTGAGGACAGGGTAGGAATTCACGAGGAAAGTTCTGCGGAGGGGAGTTTCTGTTAGTAGGAATTCTTGTGCACAGACAGAGTTGAAAGAAACATACTTTAGCTGTGTAGAAGCTTCGGCTGTTTGTGATAGGTGGAATCTAATCTCCTTGACAGCTTGCGACACTAAGTACTTGGACATTTTTGAGACGAGAGGTGAGTTCCTTAGTGAATAGAGTTGGTTGGTTAGCTGGTTGGCTGTTGTGTTGGTTACGTTTTTTTTTGTTGTTTTTTTGTTTGGTTGAGTTTTCACCACATTACAATTGGTAAGATTTTTTGACCATAAGAAAATGACAGATTAGTATATTTGGTTACCACATTGTCATTTTATTTATTACTATTCATTCGACTCACGCCAGAGATTATGATCTACTCCAATTAAATCTTCCTGTGTCACATCAACTTGCTCAGGAGGCGTTCTCGTCTCTCTAGATGATCCAGGCATCGGTAGTGAGAAAGAGTTGTTATCCTCCACCAGACTTAAGTCTCCCATTTGTTGAGATATTTCAGCTTCTGTTTCTTTATCTTTTTCATGCTGGCCATTTTCATCATTATCATCATCATCATGGATGTTTTTACCAGAGGTTGAGTCCTCGCTGTGCTGTTGGAGCTGGTCAATCAAAATGCTCCTGCTGATTGGAGTACTACTTGAACCCGCAACCACCGATGGTTCATTAGAGAAGGCGATAGGCCCGCTAAGTGTTGGCTGAGCAAGCAAGGACTCAGGTCTACCAAAGCTGATACCATTTTCGGAAGTCTTGAGAAAAGACTCGTTTGTTGGTGTGACGACTTTTGGTAGTGGTGGTGGTGCTGATGATGGTTCATTGTCCTCTTCTTGGTGAGGAAGGGTGTTGTCGTCTTCAGCGAATGGATCAGGACACTGTGTAATGAGATCATCGAGACCACCCCCAGACCATCCCTTTCTCGCAATTCCCTCGTAAATCTCAACTTGCGCCCTTATTATCGAGCCCAACTGTGTCAATATTTGATTGGAAGTGTCCTGCACTTGGTCAAAGGATGTTTGGTAGTACTCATGCTTCAACTTATCAATGTCATCAATCTGAGATGTCAGTTCCATTAGCTTTGACCGATATGTTCCCAAGTTTCTAGTCTTTAACTTGGATAATTTCAGGTTCTCGTACTCTTGTTTCTTAAGATCCTTGATCTTGTCCTTAATGTTGATCTTGAATTGCTCCTCATTCTTCACACTCTGAAGTTTAAACTGGTTCACGCATGATACAATCGGGTCCTCAAAGTTCTTCTTGACAGAGTGTGCCAGTATTTGCTCGTGGTTAGCAACAAGAAAGAACAAACCACTAGCGTTCAATAGACCCTCCCCTGACACACCGGATCCTTTACACTTTGCACCATTCTCTAATGCACCACCCAGGTTAGCAGCAGCTTCTGCAAGAGAGTGTAATGCTTGTCTGTACTCTGCAGCTGCATCTACAATCTCTCCAAAGGCTTCTGTTGTTTCCCCAATCTCGGCCTTTGTGATGAGATGCCTAAAATCCAATGTTGATGGGGCAAAAGATTGATACGAGTGCAGCGTTCCGCTTGAAAGCTTTCTAACATGTTGTGAGCGTTTGCTGTTTAATGGCGGGGTATGAGCTGATTGTTGTAGAGAGAGATCCTTGTCCTGATGATGATGCTGTTGCTGTAGGTCCTGGTCATCAAACTGGTGTCCATTTAGGTACGGATAAAACTCCGAAAGATGCGCTGCTTTGTAATAACGAGTAGGTGACTTTGTAGCATGTGATTTCGGACTAATAGACTCAGACATTTAAAAAGGAAGTACCAGAAAATTTGTTGTCGTTGTCGTTGCTGTTGTTGTTGTTGTTGTTGTTATTTAGCAGCTTTGACAACGAAAGAAAAACAAAGGTGATAAAAAAATTCGCGCTGTGTATTCCTCTTTCTTGTGATTAAGTCATCATTTTTTTGGTGTGGTGCTTTTTTTCCGACAATTTTTCATTTGCGTGAAGTATTCTTTACACCAACTCAACAACGAATCTTGGAACGCATCTAATGTTCAGTCTGAGACTCAATCTACGCCCTCTGTTGGGCTCTCTGAGATTATATTCAACGCAACCGGCTGCTGCTGAATTGTCCACAGCAACTGCAGCCTCGTTTCTGAAGGATCCAGACTCCAGAAAGACTTACCTCATGAACAGATACAAGATGCTTTTTGATAAGTCTGAAATCGTACTCTTTGCTCACCACAATAACCTAGTGAAGTCTGAAACAAATTCATACAGAAATGAGATCAAAGCCCTTGGTGGTGAACTTTCCATTATCAGAAACAGACTGCTTTTAGCGTACCTAAGGGCCGAGAAGGAGCCAAACCCTGCCAGCAGAGAGGCTTACCAGAAAACCAAAGACATCAAGCACCCTTTTGCTCCACTCCTTGTTGGCCCAACTGCCATCATCACCATACCTTCAACTGATCCATCTGTAGTGAAGAAAATTGTCAAGTTTGCCAAGTCGACCAATGAAAAGCTGTTCATTGTTGGTGCTCGCATTGACAGTAAGCTGTACGATTTGAAAAAGATTGATGAGTTCAAGGAACTACCAACTCATCAAGAACTGCACGCTCAACTGGCTGGTCTGTTGACCATCATGTCTGGTGCTGGATTGGTCCAAACATTGCAAACTGCTTCCCAAATGCTCTATCTAACCTTGGATTCTCACCACAAGAACATTGACCCATCGACCAAAAACGCAGCAGAAGAAGAAGAGGCAAAGTAGATTCGTTAAATCGATCATGTACATAATAATAATATTTACGGATATGAACAACTTATCAACTTACAATGTAAGAATATCATTAATAGTATAAAGCAACTTTTCTATGTACATGAACTGAAAAAACATCATGGATCTAATAATTAAAAAACCAACCGCGCGCAAGATTATTCTTCAAGAGTTGGTGTCAATCATTACTATTACTTAGAGAACATCTTGTCGAAGGCTGGAATCAAGGATTGTGCAAGAGCAAAGGAAAAGACCAGCTTAGGACCAGTCGTCAACAATTTTGGAGTCAAACCTTTGAAGAAGGCAGTGATACCCTCGTTCTTGATGGTGTTCTTGATGATGGTCAAACCAGATTCTGGGTTGTCAAAGTTTTTGTTTTGGATTCTAGTCTTGATAACATCCAGTGGAGCAGAGACAATCAAGGAAGCAGAGGCACCAACAATAGAAGAGATGAAGTTTTCAGTCCAAGTGGCTTGGGAGTAGTCCTTCAAGTTCAAAATGTATTCCTTAGCAAATGCATTACCACCAAATAGAGCGAAAGAACCTGGTGCATTTCTAGCAGCAGTCCAGCCCCAGCCTCTGTACAAACCGAAACCTTCATCCTTGATGATCTTCAAGAAACCACGGCCTCTGAAAGACTCTGGGTTTGTTTGTCTTTTGATCTTCAAAACATCCAGTGGAAGCAAAACAACTTCACCAATACCAATCAAGGAACCAGCAGTAGCAGACATCAAAGCCTTACCAGTCTTAGCACCAAAGGCATCATCAAAAGTGGTCTTGAAGTTCTGGTTCAAGAACTCATTAGCGAACGGCTGCCCACCATACTTGTAGACTCTTTGCAAGATCTTGTAGACAGCAGCATAACCCAAACCTGGAAACAGAGTGGTTAGTCTCTTACCTAGAGGTTCAGCAGCGTGTTCCTTGAAGATGACGGAGTTGAACTGGGAAAGAGAGGCAACCTTGGTGTTGTTGGACATCAATCTTTTGGAGATAGTGTCAACTGGGTGGAAAACACCAATCTCACAGATACCTGCAGAGGCAGAGCCAAGAACTCTGGCAATACCACTTTGCTTCTTATCAGACGTTGATGGAGGAGACATTTGATGCTAAGGGGAAAAGGCTTACTATGTGTCCGTCGTATTCTTATCAAAAAGTTCTCGAGAGTGAAAAATCTGTAAAAAAACCAAAAAAAAATTGTTGTTGTGAGAGTGGACAGCGGCGGCGCATAAAGAAAAAAAAAACGGGAAAAAAACAACCTATCATCATCATTACATAAGCGCAGAGATACAACCGGGATTGCATATCCTGTAGCACCAACGTTTGTACATAAGTGCAACGGGCAGCAAACCAGTTTCGCGAATATTTTTTTTGGTAAAAAGCTCCATTTTTAAGTTTGATGGGCAGTGTTTATTGTTTATTCAGGGTTTTTATTTCTGGGTATTTTGAACTATTAATACTACAGTCTAAGACGGTAATTTTGTGTGCTCACACTGATCTTCACTACCTCCTAGTTCTTTGTTGTTTTTTTGTGTGTGTGCTTGTGTTTTTTTCTTTTTTTTGCATTACCAGTATTGAGTTGAGCCTTGGTGTGGCAAAAACAGAAAGATGAACAACAGTGCCTCAGAGCATGAAGCCATTGGTGAGGACTTTTACGAGTCTCTAACCGAGCTTCGGGATACTACGAAAGTGGTTATCTCAAATTTGACTGAGATTGCACAGGAGAATGTGAATAGTGCACAATTTATTACTACTGCTGTAGAGAGGAGAATAAAGAAAGTATGTAAAATCACCATCACCAACATCTCATGGATCTCATTAATACTAACCATTCATCACAGGCTATCCCACAGCAGAAGCTACCTGCTCTCTACCTGCTAGATTCTATATCCAAAAATGTTGGATCCCCATACAATCAACTCTTTAGTGCTAATTTGTTTGACACTTTTACCCAAGCATACTTGCTAGTTGATGACAATGCCAGAATGAAAATGATTTCCCTCTTCAAGACATGGAAAGAACAAACCACAAGTAGTGGTTTGCCTGTTTTCCCCCAAGAACCCATTGAGAAGATTGAAAAGTTCTTGATCAAGGCGAGTACGATTTACCAACAGCAAATAATCCAACAGCAACGGTTACAGACAGCTAGGACGCCATCCGCCACTCCAAGTACCGTTATACTCCCTTCGGGTACGGTGCCCCCTTCACCATGTCTTCAACAACTGTTCCAAACTATCGATAGATTGATCCATTTGACTAACCAAAGGGCTGTTGTGAACCCACACGATGGGCAGATCAAGGCCAAATTAGACGTTATCAATCAATTGAAGAATGCTTTACAGATGCAATCGTTACCTCCGCAAGCTTTGTCAAATGTAGCTACCCAACTAGATGAGATGACCAAGCAGGAAGAGGCGTTTTTGAGGAATAGTGGCCCTGTTGTACCACAACCACATGCTCTTCAACAATCACAACCATATCAGTTGCAATCACAACAGCCATCACAGCAATCCAGTTTAATGAGTATTCTGTCTAAGGCCACTACTCCTAATAGTACTTTTCCTCCATCCAGTAATGGCTCACGAACGAATCCATTGGGTTTATTGAGCAGTTTGACGAACTTCAAGCCTATCGGAGGCAAGTCCCCTCCTCCTCCTCATCAACAACCTACAAATACCATCAATGCCACCCCCGACCTGTCATCTCTAATCTCTGGCCTTCAACGAAGTGGGTTGGTCAAGTCAAAACCATCTGTTCCTTCTACATCACTATTAAAGTCACTGTTGGTTAAGCCTTCTAATTCCAATCCAACTAGCGCACAATCCATAGTAACTCCTCAGTCACAGAACGAATTTTCTGCATTTGAGCTGAATGCTAAGAATTTGCTATCAATTGACCCATCGGAAGCTTATAAAGCCTTGTTCATAACCAGTCGTCCTCAAAAATGTGGCCAGTGTGGGAAGCGTTTTGATGATTCCGTGAAGGGCTCTAACTCACGCCGCGACCACTTGGACTGGCATTTCCGTATGAATCAGAAACTTAAGGATGGATCTGTGCCACAAGTTAAGGTTTGGTATCTGGATGATGAAGGGTTTGTGAGTTTTAGAGACTCTGAGATCTTTGATAAGAATTATGAGGAAAATGACGACGATATGAACCCTAGCGGAGATAAATCTGAGAAAAGTTCTGGACAAATGATTCCTGAATCCAATTATGTTGCTGTTCGTGAGGGAGATGAAATCTCCTGTGTGTGTGGTATTTGTAAGGAGACGATGAAAGCTGAGTATGACAACGAGGTTGGTGAGTGGATCTGGCGTGGTGCTTATGAGAGTAGTGGCAAGATTTTCCATGTAAGCTGTTTCAACGAGACGAATAGAGTCGGTCTCTCGGAGTTGGTTAATGGTAAGAGACAGCGAGAAGGTGGTTGTACAGAGAAAAACCCTGCCAAGAAGGCGTTCACTGGTCTTGACATGAGCTTGTTACAAAACATCGTTAACAATGTGAAAAAAGAAAAGACTTAAAAAATGATAATGGCCATTTTTCATATTATTAGTTTTTTCCTTATTCTTCTTTCTTCAACATGTACTATTGTGTCTTTAGTGTTTTTTTTAATCTGCATGTAAGTACTTTCCTTTTATCAACAAGATGTAATGTATTTTTTAATAAATAAACAAGATCTCAGAGAGAGAGGAACTTTCGTGTCAAGTCTATCTATTGGCCCAAGCACTTCAAGATGTCAGACCAGACAGTAGTTGGCTTTTGGGAAGCATCGATACCAGACCAGATACCAGTCTTCTTGTAGTAATCAACAATTGGTTCGGTTTGCTTGTGGTAGGTGACCAATCTCTTGGTCAAGGCTTCAACATTGTCGTCGGATCTTTGGACCAATGGTTCACCAGTAACATCATCGGTCATATCCTTCTTTGGTGGGTTGAACTCCTTGTGGTAAGATCTACCGGATGCTGGGTGGACCAATCTACCAGTGATTCTGGAGACAAGCAATTCATCTTCAATCTTCAACTCAACAGCGGACTCTAGTGGCTTTTTGGATTCCTTCAACATAGAGTCTAGCTTCTCAGCTTGTGGGATAGTTCTTGGGAAACCATCCAAAATGAAACCATCCTTACACTCTGGGTTGTTGGTTAACTCGGACTTGATCATGTTGATCATAATGTCATCAGAGACCAAACCACCTTGGTCCATGATTTTCTTGGCCTCAAGACCCAGCTCAGTCTTAGCAGCAACCTGGGATCTCAACATGTCACCAGTAGCCAAGTGACAGGCACAGAACTTCTCCTTCAAGTTTGGAGCTTGAGTACCTTTACCAGCACCTGGAGGACCAATCAAAACCATACGGATGGATTTTGGAATGACTGGAGTCAAACCACTTTGTTGCTCCAAGTGGGCAATTCTGTTTTGCAAGTTGTGAACAAGCTCTTTCAATTCTTCAACAGCGGTCATTGTATCTGTGTGTATGTGTTAACTAACGGTAAGAAGTGTGTCTGGGGAAACAAACAACCGGAGGAAACAGGGCGACCTTTATAAACCCATTTTGTCCAACATTTTGATCAACTTTTTTTCTCAATGATTGGTTGGTTGGAAGGAAGTTGGCTTATATAAGCAAGGTGGGACAAAGGGAGGGGTGGGGCAAGAGGGTGGTAATATGGTGTATGGGTGTATTATGTGGAGCTGTCGTCGGGATGGGATCCAAACTGGGAGAAGAGAAGGAGTTATTTATTTTATTTGAATCGGCATGTTCTGGATGATCGGGTAGCAATATCCAATACTGCGTGGTTTTTTTAAGAAGAGTGACATATGACTTGTGGTTTTCGTTTCCTACAGTTTCGTTTACATACGACGGAGGAGGTGTGATCATCACCTATAAGCCTCAACGGTTATATTTTCTGACATCTTATTTTTTTTTTTTTTTTGTCAGAAACCAAGTCGGTACGGCCACTCTCTGTGAGTGAAATTATCAACAACAAACAGACAAGAATCTGTCTCAAACTTCTGAAATTTTACCCGCCACCATCACTAATAACACTCACACAAAGTTTTCACTTATTGATCTAATCATAACCATTAAATAATCTCTGCTACGAAAGTAATTGAAACTCACCCATGGGTCTTTTCTCTAAAGTGCGTTTCCTCCGTTTGTTCTATAGCCACCTTTTTTAAATTAATTTACTAACTCCCGGTTTGTGGAAAAAGAGAGACAGAACACCTGATCTGTCAAGGTACAGTGCCCACTATGAGTCACAATCTCGCAACAATAGTCTATCAAGTGATGCAGCTTCAGCTGCATTGAGAAGCCATTCAATCACTGATGGACACTACAACCGTTATCAATATCAGCAGCAGCAGCGTGCTAACTCGCTACGAGGCAATTCCCTCAGGAACAACTCTTTGAGTTTGGGAAACAGACGCCCTTCATTAAGATCAAACTCTTTAAAAGCCAACTCACTCCAATATGGCCACAATCCAATCATTGTTCACACCAGGGAAACTGTTGACGAGCATGGACGAACTAAATCTATCACAACTGAGACTATCCAGCAGTTTGGTTCCTATGAAATTATCAAGAGGGATGTGAGTACAGATATGGGACCCGGTGGGGCTGGATTTCTTGCACCACCTTTGAGTTTTGCCGCCGCGGGTCGTCATGGGAGTTTGCTCAGTAATGAGCTGGGGTCAATCAGAGAAGAAGATGAAGACTTTGCGGGCTTTAGTGGATTTGGAGTTGGTGATTACACTATCTCACCAAAAAACGCGCCAGCGATGACAGCGACAAGACCAATCAAGAGCATACTCAAGAATGTACCTAGCCCAACAAGCTCTGAAGATACTGGAAGTAATGGCGGTGAGGATGATGATGATGATGACGACGACGACAGCATATACTCGGATGCATTGGAGACTATTCCATCGGAGAGGGACGTTCGCTTCAAGAAGATTGCGATGGTTTCAGACTTAACACCTCCTACATCAGCAAGTAGAAATTCGTCCTTCACACGGCAGAACAGACAACCAATGATCCCGACACTTCCTTCCGCACCAGTGGTGCAAACCGTACCAAGACGGCAACAACAACAACAACAACACCAACGACAACGACAACGACAACGACAACAACTACAACGACAACAACCACAACCGCTGCCGCGGGTTAGTGAAGCGGAGATGTATCAGAGAGCTCTAGAGATTGCTGCTCAGCGAGTTTATGGTACATCGGACGGAACAGCGCCTGTTGCCCCTCAGCTTCCTCCACAACAACAAGAGAAACAGAAACAGAAACAAAAACCACAACGTAAGAGCTCGTTCAAGCACTCGCTCCGAAATGAAATACCGCCGCCACCATCGCCGCCGCCACCACCAGAAGCTACCCGAGCAAGTCAGGCTGGGTCAGCCGCTGCGCCAGAAGCATCTGACTCGGCTAAAACCCGCTCCTCTCCGATGGCCAAGTTTTTCCGTTTTCTTTCCGGGGGTGCGAAAGTCCGGGACTAGCCTGGACAACGGTGTTCCGAGGGTGGAAAATTTTGATTGATACAGAGTACTATAGATGGGGTAAATGCGGAGAATCGCGATTCCCCTCGCTTTGCCCCTCAGCTGGTGTCCGTTGACCCAATTGGGAAAAGTCCATTGGGGGGTATTCTCTTCCCCTCTGTTGGCTTTATAAAGGCGATGGGAGCAACCCGTTTGTTATAGTACAATTTTAGGGTATTCTTGTTTGCGAATGATCTTATGTTGTTCAAGATGCCACCAACTAAGAAATATATTTGTTCCTTTTGCGCAAGGCCGTTCTCGCGTTCCGAGCACAAGTTGAGACATGAGCGCTCACACACAAACACCAAGCCATTCACATGCACAGCTTGTAACACTTCGTTCGTTAGAAGAGATTTGATGCAACGTCATCTGCGTAATGTGCACAAGGTTGACAGTGCCACTGCTTCCCGTGCCACTGGTACAGCGGTAGCTGCCAGTACTACAAGCGCTATCACTAGCAACAGCGCCACCACACCGGCTGTTACTGGCTCGGCATTGGATACCATCGCACCTGTCACAGATGTGTCATCGATTCTGGGATCACCGGAGTCCACAGCTTCAAGAATGAGTTTACCATCCCCAGCCACAAGCAGGCGTCCTTCGATTGTCAATATCGACTCCATCACCCGTGACACCAATGCTGTTACACAGCTCTTGACTCTTTCCAAATCGCATCAGCCGCTACAAAGCCTACTGGAGTCTAATGTCGCAACTCTCTTGTTCTTGTATGGTACATCTAATGTACCCATCCCAGTTGATTCATCCACTGCCATCGCAGCCATGTGCTATAGTGCTGCGTTTGTGAATATGAATGATTGTTTCAAGTTGTTTCATCGTGCCTTAGCGCAACCCCATGTTAAGTCGCTGGCGATTTTGGCGTGGACATATCTCCAGCATCACGAAACACTTTCACGCAATCTCATTCCAATCGATGTTATCTTTGCGCAGTTGGACTCCATGCTTGTACAGCATCAAGATGCTGAGATTGATGGCCTCGATTACTGGTTTGTCTACGGAGTGCAAGCTGAGTATGTCTTGCGCTTTAACAAGCAGCCTCCACTATCACATGTTTGCATGTTTCTACAGCGTGAAGTTGAAGGGAAGCCATTGTCTGAATGGCTGCGATGCTTGTGCAAGTCATCTGGATCTCTCCCACAGCAACATTTAGACTGCTTATTGCATTGTCTAGTAATGGAGCTCCAGAACCTTAAGTTCAACTCGCAGCATACTCTACATAAATTCGAGGCACATAATGCCGTCATTATGTTTAATAAGCATTACATTTCCCGTTTGATTCAACAGCATGCGGGCACTTACACACAGCATGATCAGTTTTCACGCATGGTTATGCTCACAAAACGCCACTTGTTGTTGAATGTTCCTCAATCAATCCAAGACTTGGTTGTGGATTACGTGTTGGTGCCGCTTGATCATACGCATGGTGACTTGTTGCATTTGACATTGCGTGAATGGCAGTATTGGAATTGCATTCAGCCGTACAGGTCAACAACTAGTGAGGTGTCGTCGAGTTTGAATTTAATGCAATGGTTTCAAAGTTTGAATATTACGACAGTGAATAACAATTTGGGACTTGTCTCTTACCCTTTGATTGTTCTTGGCTCATTACCACTTGAACTGTCTGAGTTGAAGAAGAAGCAAAGCGAGTTCAGAGAGTTTGTAACGGAGGTGTTTTTAATGCTTGTGAAGGTTATCTTGGAGCGCAATAAGGTGAGTGATTTTGCTGAGAATGTGGTGATAAAGGGAATGCTCTACCTCTTGTTTGAGACTGTGAATGAGCCAGTTCCTCAAGAGGTTAATGATGAGAATGAGTTGGTCATCATCAGTAAGCTGTTTGGCTTGCTCAAGAGATGGATTGATTACTTTGAGGACAAGGCCTTGGTGACTGCTGTGGAACAATTGCAAGGGCAAGTGTTGGTCAGGGAAAGTAGCGGGGTATCGAGCCCAAGTGTCAATTCTCCACTATTCAGTCGCAACTCTTCTATTTCAGACCAGGCCGGTTCTGATGGAGGTTTCAGTATTGTCAAGAGTCCTCCAAGTTATAACTACTTCCCTACACAAGAATCTATTCGCTTACCACCATTGAACTTGCCCAAAAAGGAGACTGGTTTGGCCACACTCGCACCATTAACCGCAACCTACAAGTTTAGCTAGATCTATATCCGCTTGATTATTGTCGTACGACGGTTTATTCAGAAATGTAGTAAAATCGCGCTTATTGGCCTTAGTAGTTCAAGCGAAAGACAACAACTGTAAAACTTCTATTTGGTGGGTAACCCACCGAAATCAACTCAAATCAACTCGTCATGGCGGGGCTCAAAATGACTCAGCGCATTGAACCCACCAGAGCCGCAACTGGACAGCCCTATGCCTCTTCCTCCGCGGGTGCATGGCGTCCCTGGCGCTTCGCTTTTAGGAATTTGATACTTATTGGCGGCGGAGACAGTTAGTGACTCAGCCTCTAGCACAAGACACTTCCGACCTCGCTATGGCACTTCCTTCTTGGTTGTTGTTTGTTACTTCAGAGGGACTTTACCATTGGAAAGAGTTGTGTATGCTCCATCGTCAGCAAGATCGGAGACCGGACCTCAAAGCTAATGGGGCATTGGGGTCAGGGGTCCGGTAGAACATCAAAAGAGGAGTCTTGAGATCTGATCGCAGGTAGTGATAGTATACATTGTTGAAGTTTTAGCTTCTCATGTGATGGTATGTTTTGTCAAGTTCTCAGCCAGCGTTGTCAAATCGATTTTTGAACTTCCTCTACTGGTCTGCTAACCAGATCCTGATTATATAACCTGATCGCAGCTTGTGAGTGTAGTTTGTCTTCAACAATGGAGGCATAAGTAGATACTGTGAAATAACCTGTTCTGTTCGCTGATGATGATTATTCTTATGATACCAACAAAAGAAAAGAACAATTTCACCACATCACTTATAGTTGAATCGGTGCCAGAAGTTATAATCTTCTCACAAGGCCAGCTGTCGATACTGGCATCGGGTGATGATGCAATATAAAGTAACTGTAAGTAACCAGGAATAAAAGTTCCGGCATTATTTGTAGAATTGAGAGTTCTGTTCTCCAAACAGTATCTTATCCAGTTTGTGGTGAGATGACCGTTTTGCATACCACTTTGTGAGTGGTGCGTATGTGTATGCAGCCTCAGATGCCATCAGCGCGTCAGTTTCGCGAAATGATTGACGCGTCTCGTTTACTCAATGCGGTAAATCATTTTTCCCAAAAAGGAAGGGGGCAAAACCCCAAAAAAAATTCTGAAACAAAGCAAGGGAAAGAAGGACTAGTTAAATCATCAAGCCCTCCTCCTCCCCCACACACATACAGCAGAAGAAGTAAAATTTAAGTATGTCCACCACTAAAGAGGACGCTGCTGCTGCCAACATTCTCAAGCGTGCTGAACTTGCACGTATTTCGCGTCAGCTCAAGTCCCGCCTATCCCGAACAAACATTAAGATAAAGGACCGTGCACCACTACCTCCGGTTGATTCCTCAACAACGACAAGCCACTCTCCTATCAAGAAGTATACATCGCCACCACACAAGTTCTCCCACCCTGTAACACCACGACGTCGGTCGAATACACAACATAAACGTCCTCTAATTGGCTCCATAACCAAGAAGTCCTCCCTTGACTCTATTGACCTCAACCAAACTGAAGATGAGGCTGAACAGAATCAACAGCAGCATCAACGAGCAGAGTTCCCACCATCTTCCCCAGTATATGAACAGTTTGCCATCCCACTGCATCCGCCATCAACACCACCACACCAGAAAACTTCGCTGGCAACGGAGCTCTATAACACTGCATCTACAAACAAAACATTACCAAACTCATCATCCCCAATACGCCCAACTCCAAAGGCCAATAACCCTACAACCACTGTTGTTCCATCAACGCCAGATCATCGTATCACCACAAACACACACGATGAAGGAGCAGACCTCCTCATGTTTCTTGCCACCTCGCCCTCGCCTGTCCAGTACAAGCAACCGCCTTCCACCCCTTCTCGCTTCTCAAAATTTAACAATGCACCAAGCTCCTCCATTCAGAGATCTCTCGGTGGAACACTTGCTGCGAGTGCTGCAGTGGCAGCGACACCCGGCACGCCGATGCGCAACCTGCTGAAGACCCCCGGGTTCAACATGAATGATTATGTGAACATATATACCCCTAGTCCGGGTGGAGTCCAGGGTATGGGTGGAGCAGGCGCAATGGTTGGGAGAACTCCGGAACAGTTCAGCAAGGATGTCAATGGGAAGTTGATAAAGTTTTGAGGTTTTCATATTTGGTTCAGGGAAAATTTCATATCATTGGCTTGAACATTTTATAATGGGTAGACTAGTTGGTCGATGCCCTGCCACTTTTGCTCGCATCTACACCGCCACCATTTTCTCTCTGAAATCCCTTGAAGAACACGGCTACAGTTACTGATTCATATGTCGTCATATCCATCCACTGGTACCTACCTTGATTTATTTCAAGTATAGCTCGCGCCTTCTTGTCTCGAGGATTGACTGTCTGAAACTAGGGTAATCCATTTCAATGTTTCACAGAAAGCTAATCATTGTGTACTTCATGAATTGTTCAAGGTATAACTTGGGATTGATTCGGTTCAATGCTCATCAAGTTTGAGATCTTGATAGATTGTCGATACCTCTAAGAAAGGGAAGATGTGGGTTAAATACAAAGAATAGAGTACCAAAGTTTGCTTTGTTTGTTTGCGTTTTTACTGTATTTAATGCTACAAAGCCTACACAGTCCCAAGCTATTTCTGAGAGCTCACAATGTAATGTACCAGAGGCAGCTTCGAAGAGGTTACCCGGTAAGATGACCTTCTTCAGTTTTTTTTTTTATTTTTTTTTTCGTTCCTTGTGATTACATCGGAGTAATGTCTATGTCACAGAGGTCGTTGTTGGCGGTCGATGGCAATGACATTGGCCAGGTTAGTTTATCAGATTCAGATAATTGGGACGATCTAACATCTGTAAAATCTTCAGTTGATGAGTCTCTTCTTCTTCCTCCTCCTTCTCCTTCCCCACCACTGCTGCCATTGAAGAGAAAGAAAAAGAACAACAACCAACAGGGAACAAACTCAGACATAGCGTCAGACTCGAAAGATGAAGCAAATAAACCTAAGAAGATACAGAGAAGACCACGTCTACACAACGGTGTTACACTCCCCTTTGCCACGCTTGAGCAGAAGGTGCGTGTGGTGAACTGGCATTCGCGCCATGGAGGGAAATCACAGTCTGCCACAGTTGAATACTTCAAGTCATTAGGCGAGTTTTCGATATCATTGTCCTCAATAGCGACCTGGGTGAGGAATCGTGCACAGCTGCGCTCAGACTTTGCACGGACAGCACATCTCTCCCAGGCCAGGTTCATGAAGGGCCCGCCTGCGAAAGAGTACTATTTAGTAGATCACTGTGTCATGAAACAGTGGGAGCAATGGGAGCTCATGAAGAAACCGTACACTGGCCAAGATCTGAAGGATGAGTGGATGATTTATTTAAGGCTGTGCTATCCTGATCTGAAGCAGCAGCGTGAGGAGAATTTGGAGCGAAAGAATGGATGGCTCCAGTATTTCATGACAAAGAACAAATACCGTCAGGAAGTAATTGGCAAGTTTTGGGATTATCTGAAACACAATCAGCGAGAAGGATCTGTTGATGAAAGAGATCGTCTCCGGAATCGTCATTCTTATGCAGGCAATGGAAACCTCTACCATTTTGATGAGCTTATTGTCACTTCGCGAATTGTGCACACTGAGCACATTCAGCAGAAATTTATTGTTGGTTTAGGTGTCAATGGATTAGGGGAGTTCCTTCCACCTTTGGTCGTTGGTTCCGATCGTTCATTGGAACACAATGAGTTTTACTTCCAGTCAAACTCGGGTAGACTGTCAGTGGAGATCTTTCACAGGTACCTAACCAAGTTAAACAAATATTATGCATTAAATTTCCCAAATAAGAGAATCGTTCTCATGATAGACAGGCTCTTTGAACACATTGTGCGTTTTGATGACTTCAAGCACATCGACGTTTGTTGGCTGAATTCCAAATTCCAGAGTAAATACTCTAATCTCGACAACTTCTTCTCCAAAAAGGGCCAAGGTGAAGAGTTCCAACCTTTAAACTTGGGAATAGTGAAGAACTTCAAATTGCATTTCAAGACCAACCTATTGAAGCATTACCTGAATTCAGTCCAAGTGTCAAAATATCTAGCAGAACATGAGGGAGTAAGTGAGGATGATTACGAACTGCCGCGTCTCTATGTGTCTAATCAAATGATATATGGGCTTATCCTGTCATCTTTCGAGTACGTCACATCTCCTGGTTTTGCGGAATACATCAAAAAGTGCTGGCAGAACTCGACGATCCTTTCAAACTTCCAGTATCGTCGCTGGAGACCACTCTTCAACGAGGTGGAAGATTTACAACTAGAGGTATTCTTCTATAAACTGATCCGTGTCTTGAACCATTTTGGATACCTCGCAGAGGTGCCTATCTGCACGCTAGACGACCTATTATTCCCCCCTGATGAACAAGTGCTAAACCAAGCTTTGTCACGATTGGAGATTGTGGCAATAGCCAGAGCTGATCTTCAGTACATTGAGCGGCCATATCAACTAGGCGATCCTGTGGATGATGAAGACAGTGAGGGCGGTGAGCATCCGTCAGTGAGGCAAGGTGTGCTGGATCAACTGGAGGTTATATCTCCGCTAGTTTTCTCCCAATTGAAGCCTTTCTTTGAGGAGAATGTAAAGATGTTTCCAAGGTCGAAAGGAACTTTCGAGATCTTCATGAATGCATTTGTGGATGAGGCTGTTGACTATCAGTACAACAGACAGAGTAAAGAGCCCGATGTAAGATGAGATGCACAATCAAAAACACATCTGCTGTCAGTGTATGAGTAATATCTTTGCAATAGAAGCAGATACAGACACCTGAAATATTGAATCCAATAATCTTTACCGGGTGGGACTAAAGAAACACAAAAATTCCCCCATTTCATGCACCACCTCCAATCAGGAATTCGGATAACTTCAACCCAGTAGAAAAAAAAATTGTGTCACCCTCGGTTTTTAAAAGTCCCAGGATGCAGTGCCGTGACGCAACCCTCGGAAATGACTCGGCTCAAATGGATATAAGCTCAAGGGCTTTTTTCTTCTTTTTTTTTCTTTATTGTCTCAGCTATCTATCTGCAAAGGAGTTGCTAGTGTGCTGGTACTGCTGCTGTTACTATGAGCTTTCCATTTGCGAAACCGTACCCACACCCTCCTCACTCTGGGTTCTGGGATGAGGTTACGTCCACCATCGACTGGTGCGAAGAGAACTACGTTGTTACTCCATACATTGCAGAGGCTGTCAACACTGTTTCCAATGCGGTCTTTGTCCTGCTGGCTTCATTTGCCATGTATTCAGCGATGAAGAATAAGCTGGAGACTCGTTTCTTTTTGATCTCATTGGGCTTTGCTGTTGTTGGCGTTGGCAGCTGGCTGTTCCATATGACACTAAAGTATGAGTTTCAGTTGTTGGATGAGCTTCCAATGATCTACGCCACTTGTATTCCTTTCTGGAGTGTGCTTTCTGAAGGTGCAACAACGAAGAAGTCTGTATCAATTGCGTTTGGTGTTTTGTTTGGAGCACAGCTTTTGACTGCAGTTTACCTGTATTTTAAGGACCCCACAATTCATCAGGTTGCTTATGCGTTGTTGAATGTGCTCATTGTCGGCAAAAGTATAGGTTTGACAAAGGAGCATGTACATGACGAACAGGCACGCAGGAGATTGTTTCAATGTATGGCGTTGGGGATTGGAATCTTTTTAGCTGGGTACTTTTTGTGGAACCTTGATGTGCATTTCTGTTCTCAGTGGATTCGTATGAGAAGGGCTATGGGAATGCCTTATGGGTTCATATTGGAGTTGCATGGCTGGTGGCATGTGCTCACTGGTACCGGTGTCTACTTCTATGTGGTGTACTTGGAGTACCTCAGGATCCTGTTGATCGGAGAAGAGAAACGGTACAAATATGTGAAGCACCTTGGGTTCTTACCAGAGATACAGCTGATTGATGATAAGAAGAAAGAGTAAAATGGTTACTTTGCTACTTTGCTTTATTTTATCTATCTATCTGTTTGTTTATTTATTAATTCATTCGGCGTTACATAGAGACAGAGATACTGAAGTGACTTAAAGTGACTGGGATTACCCAATCAGGAAGGAGATTCCACACACAGATTCTACCAAAAAAAAATCACTTATAAAAAAAAAAGGAAAACCTATCATCTGATCATTTACCTTCTAAGCAAGTAAATTCTATAAAATGGCTGTCGTATCGACACTGTTGGCAGGTTGCGCATCCAATCCACTGGCTACAATCACCACACTTGCAGCACTCGCACTCACATACCTTCTAGTCATCTACCCATTCTTCCTCAATCCTTTCAAGGACATCCCTGGTCCTTACCTCCACAAGATCTCCAAGCTCTTCATCCTCAACGATCAACGTTTAGAACGTAGAAATGAGAAGCTCAATAGCTGGCACAGAAAATACGGTACTGTAGTGCAAATCAGTCCTACTGAGTTATCTCTTGGTTCGTTCGACCATCTCAAGGAGGTCTACATCAAAAAGAACTTGCCCAAATCAGACTTCTACGGTCAGTTCGTCAACTATGGTGAACCAAATGCCTTTTCCTTACTCAGCACACAAGAGCATATCAAGCGGAAGAAGATGATGAACAAACTCTACACCAAGTCTGCAGTCTTCAGCAGCAAGTCCGGACAGCATATCAACAGTAAGGTTAACAATGTCATCTCCTTTGTCGGGTCTCGTCTCGGCCATCCAGTTGACGTCTATGAGCTCTTCAACTCTCTGGCAATGGACGTCGTGACGTACTATGAACTCGGTGCTCCCTTTGCTACCAATCTGGTTCTATCGATCTCTGACAGAGAGATCATCAAGGCATTCCGAGCTTCGAGCTCTACTTGGTTCTGGACGACATTAGCCCCACAATTCTGGGACTATGCTGTTTCTAAGAAGACTCAACACGAAGCTCGTCTCTCTGCAGATTGGACAAGAGCCAAATTTGAAGAGGCATATGCATTCTACCAAGAGCATGGTGTCCCGGATGGTGAGACATCTTTGGCAGCCACCTTATTCTTAAACGGGTTTGATAAATGGGCCATTGGAAGTGAGGTCTTTGACCATGTTGCAGCAGGCCACGAAACAACTGGTGCATCTCTGGCCTTTGGAACATGGGAGCTTTCAAGACCTATGAACGCCTATATGCAAGACAAGCTCTATGATGAAATGTGTGCTTCTTTTGGTGATACACCTTTGAAATACATCGATCTAGAAGAGTTAGATAGGTTGGAATACCTCAATGCCTTTTTGCTTGAGGTTGAGAGATTGCATGCTGCCATTCCTGGCTCTGAACCCCGTGTCATTGGTAAGGGACAAACATTTGAAGTGGAGTTGGCAAATGGAGGGAAGGTGAAGCTACCAGTGGGGACAGTGGTATCTGTGCAACCATGGACGATCCACAATGATTCCAATGTCTTTGTGAAGCCGGAACTGTTCAAACCAGAGAGATGGATACGGCAAGAAGATGAGAGTACTGAGGAGTTCAAAGTCAGATACCAGGACATGCGCAACAGGCTCTTCACTTTTGGACACGGTAACAGAATGTGTCTCGGAATGAACATCGCTGTCATTGAGATGAAGCTGGCTCTCGGACAACTGTATTGGAGGTATCGCTCCCATGTCTCGTCTCAGTGGTGCTCGAAATTGAGTAACGCACCTGCTGTGATGGGATACTCTACATTTGACAAGCACAGTAACAAGGAGACACTCAGTGATGTTGAGTTAATGAGTATGGCAGATAGTTACACCAGCAGACCGATGTATGATGAGTGTTGGCTGGAATGGGAGGCCAGATTATAAGGGACTATACTATACACTGGAGGGTTCTTTTACATATATGGAATATTTATATCTATTTATTAGACGACATTGTGAACTATCTGTAGAGGCCAATTAGATATCACTCAGGTGTCCGAAAGAATTAATGCCTGTCATTCTGAAACAGGAACTCTCATTCTATAGATTAGGTCTGAATGTATGCTTCCACAAAGAAGACAGAGGAGGGTCTTCAATCCTAGCGCGCGATGGACTTGGAGAGAGGAGGCTCGATTTGATTATAAAGATAGAATCAAACATTCACCATTCACTTCCCATTTGCATTACCATTACCACATGGTCTCGCCATCTTTTCAATAAGCTGTTGCTTCAAAACTTGCTTTGGAACCTCTTTTGACAAGGAAGTGTGCTCCAAAAGGCCATGATGACCCACCACAGATGCATATGAGTCCCTAAAAACATTGCTCATGAACTCGTGTCTGTCTGTGTCAGCATCACCTAAACCAATGTGCTTTGCCTGAAGATGAGCGAATTCTTGCTGCTCTCGTAGTTTGTCAGCCATCCTTATCTAATAAAGAAGATATATTGTGTGTGTCATAGGTTTGTTTGTTTGTGGAGGTAAACTTTTACATGCCTTTCAACAAAGGGTTACCCGGTATAGCTGTAAAGAAAGAGAACACCGCCCGCCCACATTGCGACCACCAGCTTAAGCTACATACAAACTACTACATCTTTTCATTTAGCGAACAAGTATACCATCATCAATTATTGATCAATGGGGCATGCTCAGTGTCAGCACCATGGCTTTCATTCTTCAAGTTAGCACTCCAAACAGCAATTGATCCCAGGAACAGGAGACCAGAAATGATGAACGCAAAGATCCATTGAAGGGCAAACAATCTGGTAAAGAGTTGGCCTAAACCGAGACCCAAAACCAATAGAGATGAACTGAATCCAATAGCCCAGTCTCTAAACACAACAAGATTGAAACCAGGCACGAGCAAAAATTGCCAAATGAAGACATTCGCAACAATACGGGCTGTTAAAGAGTTGGAATCAACGACAACAGCACCGTTCCAAAACAAGACATAGAGCAACCAACTGAATGGAAGAGCAACAACAGGGAAGTGCACAACCAGATACTCCTTCAAGTCTTTGATCTTATACGTCTGTTGTGAATGGTACAACACCAGCACGTTGATAAAGTTCAAAATAACAAACACTTCAGCCCATTTATAATAGCCGTGGGCAAAAAGCACAGACCAAATAAACTGGTGAATGTTGAACAAGCTAAAGTGGATTCCGAGCCGCTTTAATGATAGATTTTTTGCACCAATGGTGGTCGCGGTGGTTTCAAAAGTGGCACCTGCTCCGCTGTAGTAATACTGGGAAACAAAGATCAACTGCAACAGGTGGGTGATACCCCAGTATATCAAGAGCACAAGGATATTCGCTGTGAATGGAGTGAACCCAACACGGTAAAACGGGTCATCCATTCCAGGAGCTTGTGGACTGCCATGAGAGTGTGGTGATCTTCCCACTGCATATCTCAGGTTACCATAAATGGCTAGAACCAATGATAAAGTAACAGCGACTTTGTTTATGACTTCTTCAGACATGATCTTGTACAAATAGTCTCAGGAAGTACGCTATCGAGTGTGTGAAAGAAAGAAAGAAAGAGAGAAAGATAAAGGAAAGAAACAAGAAAGAAATCGGAGTGTTGGTATTTAAATTTATACCAGTTGCGTCATGTCATGGTTGCTAATTTGCTGTCAAATTTGTGACGCTTGCTATGGTGTGTGCAGAAGCTTCGTGGCCCGGCCCACCAACAAATAAGATCTGAGCCTGGACAACAAAAAGTCGCTTGAGAAATACCACCTAATCAAGTCTGGTCTCTCTGCTCCTCCGTGTGTTCTATTTTCCTTTAAGACGGATTTGTTGACCGGCATCTCCTGAAACAATAATCGCCTCAATAACACGGCCATCCGCGACAACACCATTCAGTCTAGTATGTGCTTTCTCTAGATGCTCCATCTTTGCGAACTGAACCTCTCCTGTAGCGGACCCAGAAGGCAGATCACGCACATTGACACTGGTGACTGGACCAATGTCTCGTAGAACAGTACTTAGGTCCTGTGAACTAATACCATTCTTTAGATTGGTAATCTTCAAGTATTTTCTAAATGATTTTTCAGGAGTTAATACTTGCAATCTCGCTGCACTCTTGTTGTTCTTGTTCTTCTTTTCTGTTCGAGGAGACCTTGTGTCTGTTGTTGTCTTCTTGTTTCTCGATAAATAGTTGTTTTGTAATCGTTGTTCCAACGATTTAGAGTGTGAACTGTTATGGCCTTTAAGAGCTGCGATCAGCGGATTCATCTTGTCTTGCTTATTAACTTTAGCCACTTTTGAGTTGGTGACTTTGTGGATGTTGTTGTTGTTGTTGTTATGTAGTCTTTGGAGAAGAGGGTTTGTAGATGTCTTCTTCGAAGGAGTAGACTTCTTCTTATTCGTCGATCCATCACCTAGACCCAACCGAATTAGCAACGGATTCATCTTGGTGGATTTCATAGCTTCGGTTTTGGCCATCTCTGTTGAGAAGTGTTGGCGAATTTGTTAGTGTCTTGTTTTTTTGTTAGGCTAGTGTTGTTTTTTGTAATTGTTTACTATTTTTTCCTCTTTAAAGAACAACGGCTAAAACTACGATGGCCAGATACTGGTGCAAAGGGTGTGCTATCTTCGTTGACGATAATCCAGTGTCAAAAAGACATCATGAGGAGTCTGGAAGGCATAAATCAGGCATTCTGAAGACTATTGGTGCTGTTCACCAGAAAAATAGAGATGAACAGAAGAGTAACAAACGAGAGTTCATCAAGAAGAAAGAAAAGATCAAGAAAGATAATAATGATGATGACGATGACGATGACGAGCAGCAGCAACAAGAACCAGCGATTAAAGATATCACTCAATGGGAAACTGTTGATAGGGATTTCAAGGAAATACCAACCAATGGCACTGGAGACCAGAAAGAAGAACAGGAAGAGTCAATTGTGAGGATAAAGAGAACTCCTAATAAAAGGGTATCAGAAGCTGAAAAGGAAGCCAAACGATGGAATCTCGACAAAAAAAAGAGCATCGACTTCAGAGAAGATTCTGAAGATGAAGTCATTGATAGAGCAACTATCACCTTCAAGAAGAGAAAGAGGAAAAGCTACAGCACACCGAGTTAAAGAGATCACCACTTTAAAAAAAACAGAACTATTTACATTACCATTAACCAATTCACTCCTCTCTCTTTAAGTGAATTGTCTGGAGCCAGACTTGGCAAACTCCAAAATCTTCCAGCCTTCGGTCTCCTTGTTGTCAACTTCCTCTCCAATTCTGGTCAAAACCAACGCATAAGAAGTCATTAAAATGTTGTCCTCGGAACCAGCTTCAATCTCACCAGTCTTATGGGATCTGTAGAGCAATAGCTCTTGGGCTCTGCAACCTACGACCAACACTGGAATGTTAGATGGTAGGAGCTTAGCACTTAGGATTTCAACACCTCTAATGTCAAGAATCTTACCATCAGCAAACAACTCCTTGTCTCTAAATACCTTCTGTTGAGCAGCGTAAACGTTGAATGGAGCCTCGGAGAACCAAACCTTTAGCACATCTTCCTCACCTTTAACATAGGCATCCAATACTTCTGGAATGATGTATTCTCTCAATTGCCTGGTGAATGCCTCGTTAGTAAAAGTTGGGTCAATTTGCTTAAACAGTCTGTAAACTTGGGCCGTCTCGGTCTCAGCAAAGATACCACCAATCTTTTCACCAACAGTTCTAATACCTGAGACCAAAGGGTTTTCTGACTCGTCGTAGTACTTCAACTTCAAATCAGAAAGGGCTCTACCAATACTAGTCTCTGTCTGTAATTTCTCAATCTTCTTTCCAATACCATCACCAGTTGGCTTGTGTTCAGTGGCCACTAGCGCACTCCCTGCCTCTTCACTGGCCTTAACAGCCTTTGGTCTCTTACCAGATGCAAGTTCTTGTTCTCTCTTCAATCTTCTCTCCTCCTTGGATGCAAACCCACCATAGGCACTACTTGTGCCATCATCAAACGTCTCAGCGACATCCTTGTAAACTCTGGTCTGTCTGACTGGATCAATAGCCTTGTCTACTGTCTCAGCAGTACGCTCAATCGTCTCTCTGGTATACTTACCAGCCTTCGAGTCCCAGGCAGTGACAACAACTTTCTCAATCACTTCACCAGTATCCTTGATTGTTCTTCCGACAACAGTAGACTGCTTTTGTGCATGTTTGTATGCTTCACGGGCCTTCTTATAAGCATCGGACTCACCGATTTTACCAGTCTCATCCTGAAGGGCCTTGATACCCTCTTGAAGTTCCTTGGACTTCTTCCACTCTGTTCTAAAAGTTTCAGTGAAAATCTGTAGAGGCGATTTCTGTGGACCGTTTAACACCGGTCTCGTTGTGTGAAGAGCACGCACAGCGTGCTTTATGAGATTCTGTCTGTACATGCGAAACTGAACAACTGTGCCCACTGATCGATCAGCAAAGAATGAAGAATACACACTTGTGCTTTTTTTTTTTTCAAAGAGCTCGAGATATTTCTCCCAGGGTTTTTTTTTTGTTGTTTTTGTCCGGCGTCCAAACTCAGTTTTTCTTTTTTGTTCTCGCGAAAGATGATTTTGGTCAAGTGATCAGTCACGTGCTTTATGCCCGCCATTCTACACAAACTCCTCTCTTGAATATACATGATGATTAAATGGACAAATTACAATTAAAAATGTTTTGCTGATAGATTCTCATTCCTCGTCACCTCCTATCACAGTGTTCTCCAATGTCTTACCCTTAGAGTAGTAAATCTCTTTCACCTCACCGTTGACCCTCTTCAAGAACTGGAGTACCTTCACAGTGTTTTCGAAAGTCATTGCAACAGTCACCACAATAGGCCAGACCGCCACTTGTTCTTTCAGGTAAATCCGCTCACTTGCTACTTGAGCCAACACGCTCCAGTAATCACTGTAGTGGGACCCGTTGACGTGATACTCATACAATGAGAGGGCCAACTTCAACAAAACAACCACGAAATGTGTGGTCAAAAATTTGTACGCAACATTCTTAAAAAGTTGTAGAGGTTTGGTCCAAACGTTCACATCATCACCAAAGATTCCGCCATCCGCATCTGCACCAAACCAAAAGCGCATCCTGAGGGGAGTGAAATAGTTTTGCATGACAACAATCGCATGAATTGGAATAGAGTATATGTGTGTCGTGGAAAGCATCTCCTCAGGAGTCATATTAGTTCCATTGTTAAAGAAATAGTTCAGTGGTCTATTAATGGCACACCGATGTACCAAAAAGCTCCACAATACCAAGTAGGTAAGAGACACACCTCTCAATAGTAACGAACCAATAGTTGGTAGAGTTGCTCTCACTTGAGCTATCAAGTTTTCCAAGAATCCAGGCTCATCAATCACAACCTCTTCACCTTCCTCTTCCAAGTGTTTGCGGACAAGGTATGCATCATACCTCCTCAACACTTGCAAGATGATGAACAAACCGATGAAAATAGAACCACTATCAGCGTTCATTGTCGTGTAGTTGTGGATCGGATCAGAAAGGGAGAAAAATGTGAATGCCACTTGACTGAGATCGTTGAACCAAACTTTGTTCAGCATGAGACGGTGTGCAATAATCATTGGTCTTCCAATGAAATTAGCTGTCAGGGCAACACCACCAATCAAAAGAACAGCAAACACCCATAGCATGACCATAAAAACAATGACTCTCATACCAAACATTGGAGGTCTGTAAACAATCTCATATTGGTTTGTGGTGGTCAATTCATCTTCGCTCTCATCAAACTCATCCAGTTGAATTCTGGAAAAATCAGCCTCAAGCTTCTCCTTTGACTTGAGCGGGATATCATCCTTAGTGACAGAGATGAATAATCGTTTAACAAACTTTCTGGATACAATGTCATTCTTTGGAGCTCTTATTAAGTTACCATCGGGTATGAAGTAAGCCTCTTGGTCATTAGCTGGGTCCTTGAATAGTTCAAGAGCTTGTGAGTAGAGTTTGGGCTGCGTGTAATCTGGCCTTACACCCTTCTTGAACCTGGAAAAGAGTGACTTGTATACAACACAACCACGCTCCTTAGGGTTGTGGTACCCCAGGATAAAACTGGATAGTCTTGTCTGTAAACACACACTCTTGAATGCTCTGGACCAGTACTGTCTGATGTACTTCTTGAGTAGGATCTGGTTGGCGTATGTTGTTGATGCAACTAATAATCCATAAAGAAGTGACAGGGTAGGGTTAAAGTAGATTGGAACAAACTGAGAACCCATGGTCCTCATTCCATAACTAATGGTACCGAATCCAATCAAGATGAACAGTGTATAAACGAATCCAGACAGACTAATTCTCGAAATTTGCAAGGACAAAGGACGAACCAACGCATCGTGAACCAATCTGGCATTAGGATCTTCAGGAGATCTGATGAAGAATAAAACACCTGGTCTAAGAATGTATGAACGAGCCATTCCCACATATAGTGCAAATAGACACATGTATAGTGTACCAGTCACCCAGTTCGCAAGAATTCGCAAGAATATGTAATCCTGGAACAAAAACAACTTGTTAAAAGCCAGTTTTGCCTCTTTGAAAAAGAATGGAGCTAAGACAAACTCTATAAGGAAACCACAAAATGCAGGGAACACAATCAATTCTATGGCAAAGATGGTGAATACTTTGAGCGTACAGACAAAGTCAAACAAAACAGTGTAGACCTGTCTTTGAAATCCTTTCAATGGGTTGGTATCATTGTGTCTTCTCTTCATGAAGGCCAAGAACTGCAAGATTCCAGTGTATGTAATCCCGTAGAATAGTCCCAGTGGAATTAATCGGTGACAAGTGGTTGGCGGCGTATCCTGGTAGTAAACTCTAGCTAGAGTTTCTTTGATTGATCCAACAACAGCATTGTCAAAAAATTCTTCAAAGTCAGGGTTCAATTTTTTCAAGTAATTAAATCCATTAATAGTTTGAATGATCAGAGGGTACACTTTGAGCCTTTGTAGTACAGATGGAACAATAGTGGAAGTTTTGATGAACATGAATGCAAGGAGTTGAAAAATCCAAGTGCCTAAAAGTAAAGGAACCAAGTAGGCAAAAGCCAAATAAATTGTTAGAAGAATGTGTGCAGCAGTTACAATGATCAAAACAGGTAATTGCTCAATGATATCGTCAACTGGTGGTGCTGGTGGACCTGCAGCAGCTTGTGCACCGGGTGCTTGCTGTCCAAACTGTACATCTACAGGGAGTGGGACATTAACTCTGTTTTGAGCTCTTGCTTGAGGTTGACGAAGCTGTTGAGCAGGTAGTTGTTGTCTGATTGGGAAAGGAAATGCAGGGAGTTGCTCAACACGATTGGGGTTAGGATTTAGGACATTTGGGATATCAGGAACATGGTTGAGGATTCCCTCATCAATGCCATCTTGTGCGTTTGGATTCCGGCGTACATGATCGCGCAGGTGGTCTCTTACCAGAAGCAGATCTCGAACTCGTTGTTCTTGTTCTTGTTGTAGTCGCAGTCTTCTCGCGTCAACGTCTACATCAGGCGCCTCCTCCTCATAATCATCATCTGCAACAACGTTATCTAGTTCGTCATCAGAAGAGTCATCGTTGGGCACAAAGTCAGGATCTTCGTCTGAATTCTCATCTTCATCATCAGGCAGTTCCCTTCTGCCGTTATTGTTTCTCTGGGCCGCCAGGTGAGGAATGTTCAAATTCAAAACTCTATTTCTAATGATCTCACGCCGTCTCTGCTCTGCTGGGTCTAGTGGTTGATCATTATCAAATCCCATTAATCCATCAAGCTCTCTTTCGGCATCCTCATCGCCATTTAGGATGCGGAGTCTGAAATTGTCGATTCCTCCCCTCTGGTTGAAACGCAAGTCATTAAACTGGCGACCAACATTCTTGTTGACAAGTTTTTTGAATCCAGTGTCTCTAGAAACCCAATCATGTTCCAAATAGAGCGCCAAGTGGGCCAGAATAAACACGATGAGGAATAATAGTGACTTAAAGTAGGTTGACCATAAAGTTTCAACCAAGTTCACCAAAGAGAATGGCTCACCTTCAAAGGCCATATCACCATACAGCAAATGGATGAACAAATCCTGATGTGTGGTTTTGTGGTCAACAAAGAAGTTCATGAATCGTCTCGTTGCTTCAAATAGTAATGGTATCTGTATCCCCACGCCGTACGCTAGTCCAAACACAGTGAGTACATAGTTCCCAAACTGTAAGGCATTTCTGGCGAGCATCGCCACCATCAGCTTCAATGGGACACGCTCTGGTGTATTCTCATCATACAAAGTCGTAAATCTATACTTTTCATGACAGATATCACAACTCTGGTCTCTTCTAGAGCGCTCTAGCCACTCCTCAAGACAGCCCTGGTGAATATACTTGATTGATCCACGACATTTACAGGGAAAGAAAAGCGGATACTCTGCTGTTGCTTCCCCCCGACAGATCCTGCACACATGCTCTTCTGCCTGCTCTTGTTGAACGGGCAGCACTGATTCAGGTTCAGCCATTGTGTGCAGCTGTTTATTGAGATGGGGTGGTGGCAGTGGCGGTGGAGCAGAGAGAGGGCGGCAAGTTTTTTGTGGAAGGGATAGAACACTATTGGTGTACGGATGTTGGGATTGTTTATTGTTGCTAGTTTGTATTGTTTATCTCTCACTCTCACTTCTAAGCTGGGCGTATCCGTCGCCTTTAACTACTGGGATCTGAGAGAACCGCAATGATCCGCCGCCAGCCCACTGCTATCAAACTCACCCCGGAAGATGTGCTGAGCTACGACGACGAGAAGGAGAAGCAACAGAAACAACAGCTGAGACCTTCGACAGGAGCGACCTATAATCAAAACACAGTCAATTCACAGAGCGGCTCCATTTTGCAGGAACGCCAGAGCCTGAAGAGCCGTGAGGAACGCTTAGGAATCAGGCCTCCGAACAGATGAGAGGAAGAGAGAGCGATCGTTGCTAAATAATTGGCCATGGTGGTGGTTTAACCGTAATAAAATAGAGAGTGTATGTCTTTTTAAACGCCACCGCCTAACAGCTTCCAAAGGAGTGCAAGTTTATCTATCCCAACAACACCATAATGCCATAGTCATAACCAATATAAAAAAAAACACCAAACCCATATGAATCCGAATCTGAATCCAAACTAAAGCAACAAACAAAATATAAACAAAATTAAAAAAATGTGCAAAGAATCAGCCAACTGCCAAACAAGTTCATTCATTCGTTTGTTCATTACTTGAAGTATCTTGTAAAACGGGATAGGAACGACATGGAGGTATAGTACCTGGTCTCCCTGTCTCCTGCGTCTCCACCAATAAACGAGTTTCTAGTCAGAGTATCTTGTGTACTGGCAGCCATTTCCTCACTGTCATACACCCCGTGATCGATATCATCGTCCTCGTCCACGCTGTTGTTCTCCTTACCTTCACACAGCTCGCTTAAGGAAACGGTAGTGAAGGCACTGCTGTCTGACTCACTCTTGTAACCAGGGGAGCCCAAACCCCCAGCAGGCTGAGTAATCAGCTGTTCAGGATATACCACATTATTTTCAAACCCATCACTGTCGCGTTCGATCTGGAACACAGGGTTCGTGACCCATTCGCCATCAACAACAAACTTGAAGTAGCTTTTAGTATTAGGCACTTCAATCGTGATGGTATATCCCTTCCCGTTTCGTTTCTGATGGAGCTTGGTACTCTTGCTCCAGTTATCAAAAGTTCCAGTAACATACACTGTCATCGCCTCGTTGTGTGGCCTGTTAACAGTGTCAGATTCAGGTTCAGGGGATGGTCTGCATCAATAACATTTAAGTGCAATATAACAAAACTCACCAGTCAAATGTGAAGTAGGTGCACTCGCTCATCTCTATTTTTTCTTCCCTCTATTCTCTAACAGCGGGCCTCTTCTTGGTCACAGTTTGCGGTTATTTTGATAAACCGTTTTACAAGTGGCAAAGCAAAGAATTTTTTTTGGCACAATCCCTTTTTTTTGTTTCATTGTTATTTAATTGTGACAGGTGGTGTTATCTGATAAATTGCATCCGAGCACACCCTCACAGATACAATCAGACAGGGACCAAGAGGGTTGTTCTAAATGTTTATAAATGACACGGTACTTCCTGAACTCATTTCTCATCAATGTGATGTATATCCTCTTTTCCATATGGGGTCAGATATGAATTTCAGGAATTTGTCAAACATCTCACAAATCCATACATCCCTGACAGATCAAAAAGAACTTCCTCAATGAAATTAGAATTGTTAGTATGCATACCAGTGCGTGACAGCAGTTCAGATCGTTGTTTTAACTCATAACTTATGGCCATATCCAATATCCAGGCATTTATCTGTAAGTACACGTACAGGTGATCTGTATCTGGTTATATAGCATAAAGGGAGGGAGAGGAGGAGTCTATTTTCAGTATGAGGATTATGGAGGTACCTATGAGAAGAACTTCGTACTATTGTTGAAGGGATCAGGTTCTTCTTCTTCTTGTTCTATTTTTTTGGTCTCAGGCTCAAACGCTTATACTGGCTCTCTGTATACGTATAAATAGTGTGCTGGTTTTCTCTCCTTGGTGGTGTTAAAGATAAGTACCAACTTTGGTTCGTGAGAGGCACCCAAAGTCAAAAGAACACACAACACTTAGTTCCTAATTTCAGAATATGGTGGTGCTTCTTCTAAAACCGACAGGATCGGATCTCCACCTTTTTTCGAGGGTTTTAATTTGATACGCTTAAACGCAGTAAAGTGTTGTTCATTTTTGTATAGCCATTTCCCCATAGGTTCTTCTTTACGGTGGTGTCAAAAGATTCATCAATACAAGCAAGAACTCATGGCATGATCATGATCTTCATTCCGATCCTCCTCAGAAAATGCTGTGTTGTTTTCATCCTGTCGTTTGTACTTGTCTTCCTATTAGCCGTTTGAGTCCAATCGCCAATCGTTTGACCAGATAAATTATGTAAGTAATTTCCGGATTGGGAAGACCACTCCTGCTGCCCTTTCTTTTTTTTTACAGTATTCACCTAAACCTTATTACAAGAAAGCAACAACACAACATGTGAGATGTGGGTAGCACACGTGAAGGCTACGCGTAACCTGTAAAAAGCTGCTCTCTTATTCAATAACTAACCAAACAGTTGTAGCTTGTGTTCTTTTAGATGTAGCAACTGTGTCGTGTGAGTGTGAATATACGCATCTTTGGCCTGACCTGCACCCATCCCCCCTACACAAAAAATTAATTATCAACAGTACCCACACTTAGGCGGTTGTGCCTCTATTAGCATGAAGATTTCCTGACTGACTCTCCAGAGATACATATCATCCATCAGCTTCAATCCTGACTGATATGAACTCTGGCCACTTTACATTTCAACTAACTAACGTGCATGAAAAAAAAACCTCCTCCCAGCAGACGAGACCAACAAGCCATCTTTTGAAAATCTATTCCCGACACCCTGGCCAAACGGCGGGCGGCTCAAGAATACAACGGCGGGCGGCGGCTCGGCTTGCTCCCCCATACGAGAGAGGCAATCACCGTCTGTACCCCCTCCTCTCTCAAATCTCAAATCTCGAATCTCGCTTTACCCCTTTAATACACACCATGGGTTCGCCGGGAGACTCAGCTCCGTCTACATCAACTCACATACACACCACACACACTCTCTTGCTTTCCCTCTCTAGCTTCTTACGGCGTCTTTCACCGAAACCTGCAGTGCCAAGGGATCATTCACCGTGTGCACCATATTGCATCTAGTTGCAGCTACCGGTGGCCTCGCCCCCACACGCTCAGCTAAAGCCGACGTGCTGAGATGTTGTCGGTTGTGTGTGTGTTAGTGTGTGTCATTATTTTATTCTCCGTATCTACTGATGGTTTTTTCAGGATCAGTTCTCCAAGGATAAATGGAGTGTATACAGTAACGCAGTTACATCAATGGGTGCGTGCGTAATACAACATATACACAACCAATAGATCTGTGTAGCGGTGCAACACAGCACAGGTTGGTTTTTGTGTTTTTTTGCTCTTTTGTAGTTGTTTTTTACAGCTGGCTGAACTGTACTGTGCCTCATCAAAGAGTATACAAGACCCACCGATCGATTACAATCATGTTGATCACCCAACTTCTGAATAATCAAAGTCAAATATGTTGTAGCATGCACCAATTTTTAGTAGTGGTTTAGGTTTAGGCTGATATGAACAAACACAGATATGGGGAGTTCCTGTGTTGTCAGCTGCATATATTTGTACCGCCATATAAAACTACAAGTCTATATGAAGAGATCGAGAGGGAGGTCTGTTTAAGGTTTTATATACAGAGGGCCCCCTGTTTACTACTACTGCTAAGTTTAAGGTTTTACCAGTCTCTGGGCGGAGTGCCTGCTTGCGCACACCCATTAAAGATTGATGCAAAATTGTACACATTTTGAATGAGCAAGACTATAACCTGTCAAAATTAATTTAGAGGATAAAGATGATGTAGGATGGGATATATCAACTAGGAATAAGATACAAATGTATATCCCGAGGGGGCTTCTCGAATACTGTGTGTTCGGTAATCCAATGGAAAGGTATATACTTATGATCAACCTCTGAGACAATGTAATCTGGTAATTTTAAAGATATATCCATCTGAAGGAGATCTGGATTTATAGATTTCTTAAGAAGCCACTAGCTAACTGTGTGTTGCTGACCGGGGTACCCATCCCCCTAACCCAACCCAAAAACAGGAAATCGCATTAATGCATACAGCAATTAACTTAATATTTAACATTGTCCTGGTAATAGTACCCTTTCTTTGATTTGTGGCAAGATCATAGTAGTTTGTTATAGTCTGTCCATGTTCTTTTCTTCTTCATGTTATAATAGTTTGGTTTTGGCCCCTCCCATACCTCTCTTAAGCTTACAAGTTTTGGTTTGTTTTACGACGATGTGTTTTTTTCTTTGTCCCGTATACATAACATCATCATTGCAGCTTCTCTAACACCATGGTATACTGGTAAGTCCTGTTCAGACCTGCCAATAATCACAGCTTGTTTTCCTGAAAACTGTGGTGCACCACCAGCGGTAGTATATACACGAATTATACAGTCTAGGTACATACATTTGTGAATAGGTTGTAGGAAATGCATCACCCGGTCACGGTCCCGATCCAGCTTCAGGTCCAGCTACTCCTCGGCAAGGTTCCAAATTATCTCTTCTTTCTCTCTCGCGGTACTAACGTGGACATGTCAGGGACATAGACTCAAAGAGCCAAAGACTCAAACACCTAGCAGTGTATAGTTGTAACCGTTCTCTCCCATACCCCCGTCCTCGGCGCACACCTAAAACAAAAAAACAAGAAAAACTTTAGTTTGCGATGTTGTCCTTTTGTCCAGGAGGTCCCAATGTCTATATATATGCACTATAATGCATCATTGTACATATATATGCAGGAATTATGTCAGACCGAACTACGCTAGGGCAGTCGTGAAGGTGTACTTTTAGGTTTTATTTTTTTTTTATCAGTGAGTGGAGACAAAAACGAAAATCTTCCATGTTAGTCGTTGCAAGTAAAAGTATGTAATGTTATAAATAATTAATCATGTCCGTATCAACATTCCTCCTCTCTTTTCTCAAGGTTTTTTGTTCTTCTTCTTCTTTCTCTCCTCCGTTCTCATTCATTGTCTACGTGTCTGTGTTTGTGTGTGTTCAATTGACAACCTTTTCGTGGAGTGTGTTCCTTCTTATCGTCCTCACCTTCATCCTCACCTCACACCTCACAAAAACTCCTCCTCCTCTTCATCCTCAAACAACACCATCTTCGACAGGGAGACAGCAGCATTGACGAACTGCTGGTCTACAACAAGCCCTATCCTTTTTTTGTGTTTGTTTTATTTTTGTTCTTCACGGCACTTTCTCGTTGCCCCAGGAATAGAATCTCTGGTTCTCTTATTCCCACCCCTTCCCAAGCCACCTGATTTAATAGGCCTTTTTTTTTTTTTTTTTCCAGTTCTTTTTTTTGTTTTCCTGATCTTCTTCTACAAACCCCCTACTAGAAGGAAGTTCACATTTTCACCTATATAGTATCTATGTCGTCGCTTACACCCCATACACTGACCAGACAGACAAATGCGAGGATCGCTGCTGGCCACTTCAAGGTCAGGTCAATGGAGCAGCGTGCGCATAGCCGGTCGGTTCAAATCTATGGTGCCGAGATTCTGGTCAATCTGACCGTCCTTGAAGATTCCACACGACCAAACGCTGAACTAATTGCATCCCAACCGCATATCAATGTCGCAATGAGAACTGTGCTACTGGAGTTTCTCCTTGAGGTTCACAGCAGACTGAAACTGGCTAATCAGACTTTTTATCTGACTGTTAGCATCATTGATCGGTACTGCTCCTTACGCATCGTGAGAAAGGATCATTTTCAACTGTTGGGACTCACTGCACTCTGGCTGGCTGCTAAATTCGGTGATCATAAGAACAAGGTTCCCTCATTGGACTTTCTGAGAGCCACCTGTTGTCAATGCTATGCCAAGTCACTGTTTATCGAGATGGAATCCCACATTTTGAAATCGTTGTGCTGGGAAGTTGGTTCTGCATGTCATGATTCATTCATTGATCTCTCTTTGAGAAAACGGTTTATGGGCAACTTCAAGCTCGAGCAACTCAACCAGATCCGCTACTGTGCAAATTATCTCTGCCAGCGTGCCCAGCTTCACCATGACATTGCTCTTTACTCACCACCAAGCCAGACTGCCCTCGCTGCTGTTCTCATTGCAGCGTGTGCTATAACACTGACCACTGAGTCCCGTCTAGTGCAGCACCAGCACCACTCTTCCACATCCGCCGTTGCTGGTATCATTGAGAGTGAAAATCCTGGTGATGATGATGATGATGCTGAAGATGACAACGACGACGAGCTGGATCTCCTCGTTGCCAAACTCCTTGCTCTGCTTAGAGACGATCCTATACCAGCTGTATTCAAGGCCCGCTACTTCAGCCATGGATCAGACCTGAAGACCAACCCATCCTTACACACATTGCATAACTATGCCACTGTGCTCCATGCTGCCCAGCAACAGCAGCAGGAGCAAGACCAGTCGTACTACAATTCTCGGTGGAAGTCGCCCCAGACACCACTGTCATCACCACTGAACTCTACCAGAACTTCACCTTCCTCCCGTCGCGCACCACTACCACCAAGGATAAGCAACACCAATGCACAATCATTCTTGCTCACCCCACCAACCTCTGGTTCTGCATCTCCTGTTTACGATTACAAACACAACAATATCAAGAACAAGAACAACCATTCCGATGACATGTCTTTTATCATCACCCAGCAGCAGCATCAGCAGCAGACTGCAACTAGAGGCTCTGTTATGACAAACAACAATACTATGAGAAAGAGACCTCTCGAGATATAGACAAGTATAGACTTGAAGAAACAAGACAAGACAAAAAAATAAGACAAAAAAACGACATACACAAACATCATTAAACCCATTAAATAGTGCTGATATCTCTTGCTGGATTCGAGAAACTGCATTTTAACCACCTGTTCTTACCTCAGCAGGGTTTTTTTGGTTTTGATGATTGATGATGCTCCAGCATCTCATCAACCCACCATAGAAAACAAAACCCACACTCAAAAAACAATAAACAACTTCGCTCATCTCTTACTGCTGTAGTTTAATTCATGTTCAATAAGCTCGAGACAGATGCACAACTTCACATTCAGAATTACAAATAACACATATTAAAGATTAATTATAATACTATAAAAAATAACATCCTTCAAACAATTCACATTAGCAATATAAAACTAACAAAAAAAAACATCAAATAAGAAAAACAAAAAGCACAAATGAAAGGATAGGTAGCAGAAGCTTGCTGGGGAATAAAAATAATAATAATGTAAAAAGTTGTATGCAATGTTTCTCCAAAACACCAATTAAAATCAAATCAAAATAAAAAAGATATAAAAACACAAGAGAATAAAGGTAATAATAATAAAAAAACGATAGAGTCCTCTAACACAATGACAAACAGCACCAACTCAAAGGAAAGAGGGAGAAGGTAGGGTGGGGTGCAAGAATAAATACAAAATTCAGGTCAGTCACAGGTAGGATGATGTCCTCACACACATTCACACACACTCGCACACACACACACACTCTCTCTCTCTCTCTCTAATTCTTAAAATTTGGTTGGTTGAAGTTGGAAAATCCACTGGTTCTTCTTTGACCTGGTCCTCTCACGCCTAATGGGTTCTTAGAGAATGATAATCTGATGCCTCCCTTTCCAGGTAGCCCACCTGGACGGGGTAGCGTTCTTCCATACAACTCTGCAAGGGCCCTTGTAGCGTAAGCGACATCTTCAAACTCAACAAAGCACATTGGTCCGTGAATATGCCCACTCTGCATACTGGCACCACCACCATTGGTGGATTGTGTCTTAGTCTTGAAGGACAACCGTCTGAAGCCCCGCTGTGGAGAGAATAACTGTCTCAACTCCGCTTCAGTAGCATCTGGTGGCAAGTTACCAACATAGAGTGTGTTACAAGGTGGGTTCTGATCTGCAGGATTAGCCGGTGGTGGAACTCGGGCCAAGAGGGACAAGTCCACCTGTGAAGACTGTTGTGAGTTGTTGTTGTTGCTGCTGTTGTTGTTGCTGCTGCTGCCATTGTTGCTAGTGTTATTGGTGTTGTTGAGAGTAGGCTGGATAGTGCTATTTGGTGGACCTGGCACCTTTGCACCGCCCCCAGATGATGGAACAGTAGATTGTGGCTGTGAGTTTGGATTAGAGAGGAGCTGTTGGCTTGATGGTGCGGACAATGGTGGTAATGAGACTCCACTGCCCGATTGTGTCTGTTGAGCAGATTGAGGAGGTTGGTTTAATGACAGACTGGTGGAGATCTGGGATGATGACAGCTGACTGGAGAGAAGAGGAGACTGGTTGTTGAAAAACACAGAACCTTGTCTTCTTCTATCCCATTCGCCCCCTGGTGTTTGAGGAGTTGAGTTACTGAAGGGTGTATTACCAGTAGTTGATTGGGATGGGATTTGCTGATGCTGCTGCTGTTGTTGTGCTTGTGGTTGTTGCTGTTGTTGCTGTTGTGCTTGTGGTTGTTGCTGCTGCTGCTGCTGCGGTTGTTGAGGAGGTACACCTTGCCCTGGAACAGAAGTGATAGAACCATTACTTCCAGTTGGTGTTTGCCATGGATCTCTGACTAGCTGATCATATTCTCTTGCATCTTGTTGGGACTCCATCATTAACAAAGACTTTCCAACTCCGTTCTGTTCTTCAGCAATGGGCTCGTTACTGAATGGGTCACTAAACAAAAATCTTGACCTCAGGACACCAACGCCTGGTCTCTTAGCAGAAGAAGAGCCAAGACTCAATTGTGAAGTAAAGGAGGGATCCACAATCTCAGTCTTCAAATAGTATGGATATGTTGGACCAAAAACCTGACTGGACTCCAAAACTTGAGAACAAGTTGAAGCAGCTGATAATGACTTGAACTTGGCGTATATGGTTGGTAAATTGTTAGAATCCGGAACTAACTCAAAGCCAGCAAATCCTTTGGCAAAGGTGAACATGCAATGCGCTTCCCTCAAGCTGATGTCACTAGGAAGGTTTCTAACCTTGATGATATACAACTGCGGATGCTGGCCTTCATTATTCGGTGATTGGATAGTTGAGTTATGACCCTCTGCGCTGTTTAAACCTGATGTTGAGAGAGAAATATCTTGTAAGCTTTGCGCCAAATGTACTGGTGAAGTCTGAATGGAAGCTCTTCTAATGAAATGGTCCGCGTTCAAATTAAGTTGGGAACCAATAGGAGACGTTCTCTCAGACGGTATGAGGTTATTGAATTGAGGCTGATGACTTTGAAGGTCTTGACCAAGCGATGCTGTGCTGCTCTGTATGCTCATTGGAAGTTGCTGCAAATACTAGAACGAAGTGTGGGAGATAATCAAAAACAGACAGAAACGATAAAGATTTCGAAAAAAAAACACCCTCGACAATGAACAGCGGAATCTCAATAAACGTCTTCAGCTCAGAATTAGAGTAACAAGGCGTTGAAATGAGCAATGGTGATAGTGATGTTGTATTTCAAATATTTTCTTGTTTCTTTTGCCTCTTGCAAGAAAACAAAATCAATACAGAGCTGTTCACAATAAAAGACAACCCAAAATGCGCGTTTTTCTCCGTTCAAAAGGGTTCCAGCGGAATATATCTTCACCAGAAAGGTATTGAAGAGTCTTACACTAGAGGTACAATAGGTGTTGAACTGTTTTGAGGATAAACGTGCTGTTTGGAACGCGTGTTTGTCACAAAACTCAAGGACTCAAACGGACAAACTGCCAGTGGAAAACAGCGAAACAGTGACAATAATATGTCCTAGATAATGGTAAAGACAGATATGTGCTGCTGATATGCGACTGGAGTGCCAATTGAATCGTTTAAAAGGCGTCTCTTTTTGGTCTGTTGTTTGTTTGTTGTTGTCTTCTGCCGGTTTTGTTGTTTTTTTTTGTTTTTTTTGTTTTTTTCCTCACTTTTGATAAAGCTTCTTTGGTGAGGAAGTTTGTTTCCAGGGAAATTGGTCTGTGTTACCCGGACCAAATGCAACCAGCCACTTTCGTTTTAAGCAGCAGACCATCATTCCATTTTTTTCGATCAAGACGACGAGCATTGAGAGGGAAGGGAATAGAGGAGTGGTGATCTGTGTATGCCATGCTGTGCTGAAAATCCTCAGTATCTCCCCTTCCTACAACAGTGATAGTGTAACTTGAGTTGGGAGTGCGTACAAAAGGAGAAGAAGTAAAAAATAAACTCCGATACCGGGAGTCGAACCCGGGTCTGCTCGGTGAAAGCGAACCGTGCTAGCCGTTACACTATATCGGAAGAGCATAAGTAGAAGATATTACTGGTCAACTGAACTTGCAAAGATTTACTCAAAGTATAAATATAAGTAAATTGATAATCGTGTATACTATCAGACGAAGATCATCCTAATAAAAATCAAAATCTATGGAGCTCCATAAATATCTAAACATTGCTATATTGTCTGTGGGCTTTTGTTAGAAAAGATGGAAAGAAAAGAAGAAGAAAACGTAAATAGTAGTTAGTCTTTAAATAGTAGTTTGACACCTATTACAGATCTCAGATCCTGATTAACCAGACTCTCTCGCCTCCTCCAACGACCCAAACTCCTTTGCATGCCACCTTTTTTCATTAACAACAAAGTTAACACTCATTATAGTTGATTGCTTCTGGTCCTTGTTTCAGCATCTGGCAATCGATAATATTGAGAACATCATCAATAGTAGAATAGTACTGCGATCCAGTCAGTTCAAAGATACCTGAGCCTTCCAAAGTTTCCCTTACACCCGGTCTAGTTGGCACTCTAACCAAATAGAATTGAATGTTCTTCTTGCAGTAACTAGATAGAATCTCCAAAAATATTTGAGCGGCTGAAGAATCGATATAGGACATTCCATTCAAGTCAAAAATAACATGTTGGTTCATAGATTCATGGCGGAGTCTCGGGGCACTTGGATGGACTTTGGTTGAGCCATACCTTTCAAGTCTTAATAATCTCAGTTTCAAGTCATCAGCGTTTGAGAAAGTGAGAGGCTCGACAATTTTCACAATTAAACACCCTTCAATCTCTTCCAAGACATCTCCATATTCTCTTGGAAGTGGCTCATCAGCGTTCAGGAACGTGTTTGTGTTTGGCAATCTCCCCAAAATTTGGATTCTAGATTTAGCTGAGTTTTTAATCACCAATATTAGCGAGTAACCAACCCCTAGAGTAATACCTGCCTCCATGGAGTAGAATATTGTTGTCAGTAAAGTGATACAGAATGTGATCAGTTCCCTGTAACCTCGAGTTCTAATGTGAAAGCGAATATCTGATGGTGTCTCATCTAACAACTTTAGACCAACGGTGGCAGTAATGACACACAACACTGCAATAGGCAAGTAGAAGATGAACTTCAATAAGCAAAATATTGTCAACAAAGTCACCATTCCCATGAAAAATCCGGACATTGTTGTCTTCCCTCCACTCAGCGCATTGATCCTGGATCTTCCATAGCCACCAAACGATGGAAGTGCGCCGATAATACCACCAAAGAGGTTGATACAGCCCAGAGCAACCAACTCTCTATTGGATGATATTGGCAAATCATAGGTAGAACCGAGTGACTTGGATGCAGTCGTAGACTCAAAGAACCCCAACGTTGCAGCAAGGAAACCTGAAGACATTAATTCTTGCCATAGGGGAAGATGTTCAGATGTGAATGGCAAGTTATAGCTGAAACCTTTGGTGTTAATCTTACCAACAACTTGAACCCCAAGTGACTTCCAGTCAAAAATGGAGGACAGAATTGTCGAGACCACAACAACAATTAGAATCTCAGGGAGGAATACCCAGTTCTGGTGGCCGTTCGCAATCATTCTCTTCTTGATAATTCCAACAGAATATAAGAAACAGAATGAAACCCCAGTGATCCAAGTGGTGGCTGCATGTATATGTTCACCCTTCAGATGAGTTATGAGGTAAACAATCTTCATAAAAGGGGAGAGAAAGTGCCTTGGTGTATCTTGATTTACAACGTAGAAGCCCAAGCCATCGAATAGAGAGTTGATAATCATAACCAAACCCACTGCGGAAATAAACCCTCTCAACAAGGACCTCGACAAAACGTTATCCAAGAAGCCAAATCTGCAAAGGCCAGCTCCTAACAAGTAGAATCCTCCAATAATTGTCAAAATACTCACCAAATCCACTGGATCGTATTTTTCATGTGCCAATAGTGGCTCCACTGCTTGGCCCACAATCATTGAGATGGCACTTTCAGGACCAACAATCATTTGAGGAACAGATCCAAAGACAGCGTATATGATAGGTGGAATAGCCAAAGCGTACAAACCACATAGGGCTGGTACATGAGCCACAGCAGTGGCATACGACAACGCCAATGGGATCTGAAACGAGGCGAGTGACAAACCAGCAACAAGGTCACCAATCATAGTTCTCCCGTCATATGAGGGCATCCATGAATAGCATGGCAAATAGTACGGAAGTTTCTGTTTCCATGTCATTGAGTTAAAGTGGTGGTCAGCTTGGAGCATGGAGTCGGCCTCAGTTGATAAGACAGATGGTGATGGACTGGCACTCCTAATGTGCTGGGACCGGAGATTGGAAACTATAGTCCGTGGTCTCCGAGAAGAAGGCGAACCTTGAAGGCTCTCATAAGCCTGATGCTGTTGTGTGCCGGAGATCTTCTTGAGAAGTCTTGTCTGTTCACTAGTCATTGGTAGCCGCTGATGTTGTTGCTGTGTGTGTGTGTATGTGCCTTGTTTTGTTTTGTTGTTTAAAGGGGAGTTTGTTTGGGGTCAAGGTATCAAGGAATATGAGCCAATGAGAAACTGCGGGAGATAAGCAAGAACTTGGAGTATGTTTGTAAATCAATTAAATCGTCCCGTTACTTCAGGAATATTTCATAACTTGGGGATGTTGCTCTTTGGAAGGCAGAATAGACCGTCAAAAAGCTTTGGGCCACGTTTTGGAAGTGCGAATTTAAATTTTCGTGTTGTTGTTGTTGTTGTTGTTGTTTTTAGTTTTTTGTTTTTTAAGAAGTCGCCTCTTTTTTTAAGAACGTTTTGTGGATCTGATTTTGTTTTGGGTAAAAAAGAAGTTGAATAGGCTCAAATAGGAAATAAATAAAAACTACACAGTGTGTCGGAGGATTCTTAACTTTTTATTAAAACTGATACGGCAGTTGCCTTACTGTCGTTGATTGTTTTTGTTTGTGATGGTTTTCACTAAAGCAATGCTGATATGGCATGCTTTAACTCTTCTGCTTTCTTTAGTTTTTCACTCTCCTTATCTTCGAATGCCTGAGTATAATGGTTCAACGTTTCTTCAAACTGCTTGACTAACTGCTTACCTTCCCGTGAGCTCAACTCACCAATAGTCCATTTGGCAATCAACTCATCAATTTCATCCTTCAAGATACGTGTCTTTTCTCTGTGTGACCCATTCAGTTTCCCTGCACGTTCGTCAATCCAGTTCCACAATAGAATTTCCTCGCCTTTAAAGACAAGACTCTCTGCCATTGGATCGGATTGTAGAAAGCTCAAAACAGATGTGTTTCTCGAGACATCCATGATGAGTGATACCATAAACAGTTGAATAATGGCAACCAGAAGTAGCAATAACACAACAAGAGCCTGGAATATCGGAATGTTCCCAACAGAGAATCCTGTCTGTGGTACTGCTGCAGCTGCAACTTCTGGAACAACTGGGACAGTTTGAGCAGCAACTGGTTCTTGTTTATTAGGGATTCTGGTCCCCACCAGTTCAACAACTCCAGCCACCTCCTCAGTGGTGGAAACGGTGTTTTCTTCAACAGCTTTTGCGATCAACTCAATTAGGACCTTGGTTGCCTCCTCCTGACCGCTCTTGCAACTTCTCTCAATGACCCCTTTCATCCAACTCGAACCTATCCAATCAACCCAGAATGAGACAACCAACTTGCAAGTGTTGTGAGCATCCCAAGTGATCACATATCTAGTTTTCACCAGAAAAGCGCCACCGGAGGGAACATTAGGTGTCTGTGTGGTGTTCACAACATTGATGTGATCACAGAAGTCCAGCTTCTCAATAGTTTCCTTCACATTACATGTCGTGGATTTAGGACCAACACCATAATTGAGGCCCTTCTCATAAGTATAAGAGCGCTCCTTCAGTCCTCTCTCATTGGGTTTAAACTCAGTGAACTCGGAAAACCCACTTCCATCTTGAGACTTCAAGAGATTCACAGTCAAGTCAGTTTTTGGGCCAAAAATAATCTCATGAATGACCCCTGGTGGGCACTTGAGAATCTCAGTGGCAAGTATAATTTCACTATTATTAGTATCTGGAATAAATCCAGATTTTGTTGCAACATGTGCATAAGGTCCTTCATACTTGTACTCGGAATCTGACTTTAACTTGTAAATAATCTGGTTTGCAATTTTTGTTTCCAACTTGATATCAGAAGAACTATAACCAGCCTCATCTTCATCATCGTCATCATCGTCATCGTCATTGTCGTCATCATCTTCAAAGCTGTCATCATTGGTGGTATTAGTGTATCGTCTTCTTGAGCGGGGAGTATCACCATCAATGGACATCAAAACACTATTGTATTCCTCGAAAGGTGTAGTAGTGGTGTCTAGATCCAGATCCTTTGCGAGTAAATGAACATCATCATTACCATGTGATTGATGGTTGTGGTGGTGAGGCTTGTCTTCCGATTCTGGGGTTTCATCGTTCGCTGCCGTCCAAACATCCTGAAACATGTTATAGGTAGATTCTCTTGAGAGAAATGTCGCAAAAGAGTGTCTTCCTTGTCCATTCCTCAAGTTGATGGCTATGCCATTATGGAACAGGCCAGCAGTCGCAGTCTTTTCAAAGTTCAAAATGTCGTAAAAGGGGATGATTAGATTGGTCACCCAACCCAACAGGTTTGAGTTGAAACAAATATTGTGTTCAGAAATGTAAACACGGCCCTGCAACAGAATCTCTTTACTTAGAGCACAGCTAAAGTCATCTATGAGCCTCTCATCTTCCGGAACAGACTTGAAGAGCCTATGGAATTCAACATTTCTGTCCCCGGAGGCATATCTGTAGTTCGTGCTTTTGAACATCTCATCGACATAGTTTACATAGGTCAATGCATCTTCACCAGTGGAGGAACTTAACGATTGCAGCGATCCAATCTTGCTGTCTGAATATGGCTTTTGGTCTTCACTCAGCGGGGAAAGTGCTGGAACGTCAAGAGAACTTACACTTGTACCTCTTCTGCCTTTGCCCTTCTTTCCTCGTCTATAACTGATAATACTTGGAGAATCAGTGCTCTTGGTGGTAGTGTCATCGCTAATGAGAGTGGTCTCGCCGCCGCCGTTTGAAAAAGAGTCTGGTGTGTTTTTCCCTCCTCCAATGGATAAAGAGGTCATCATATTGTTAAAGAACCCATTCTGTTGAGGGGTGGTTAGCGACTCTCTTTGAACAAAGTCTGAAATATTCTCATTGATAGCTGATGAACTGCTGTTAGCTGTATGGATGGATTCAACATCTTCCTTCGTTGTCAATGGATTTGCAGGGGCTGATTTGGTTGAGCTAGAGGAAATGGACATCAATACTGGGGGAGGTGGTGGAGTTGAACCGTTCATAGTCATCACAGTTGGCTTTGGGGGTACATTGATAACGTTAGGAGTTGGACTGTTCCTCTTTGAACTAACTGTGATTATAGGGGAAGGAGACAGTCCTCTACTATTAGTCAACAGCGGCTGTTGGTGTATCACCGTGGGTTGCTTTATGATGGAGTCTCCGTCATGAGATACAAGGTCATCGTTCAAAGAATCCATAATCAACGTGGAAATGACACAATCTCTTCGCTCAATATCAATGGAACAGAATTAAGTACCACTATCTAGTTTTTTTGTATCAAAGGAGAGAGTGTGTTTGGACCTGGTTAAATATGTGTGTGGGGGAAATAAAAGAGTGGTTTGTTTTTTTGGTTTGTTTTTTTTTGCGACAACCAGCCCGCAAGATCCGAAACTCCGAGACACAGTACAGGATAGTTCGACTGGACTACAATAAAGACCTTTACTCAGAAATACACACAGTTCTACCGTCTACTACGAACAGCTAGTCTCGCTAGTCTCTCTGTGGTGAGTCTCTTAGCAAGTTTTTCCCTTTCTGAAAGCCTTTGAGACACAAAGGCCTTCTGGTCTCTTGCCAGCAAGATTCTCAAGATAATGTCCTCGGTATTGATTTGCAAAGTACCAATCAGCTTAGAGGACTCCTTCACTGCTTCTTCGGTTTCTTTTCTTCGTTGGGATGAACCATATGCCCGGATTGTGTTGCTTCGAGCAATTGTCTTCTTTCTACTCAAGAAGTCTTCATCAACAGCAGCAGGAGTGGTCGTCTCCTCATCATCTTTAAGGAGGTTTCTAGTTTGAATTGCTCTCAGAACCAGTGGTCTAAGCCTCTCAACTTCAGTTATCAAGGACTCGACACTATCATCGTAGTGTTTGCTAATTAGCAGCAATCTCTGATAGTGCTCCTTCTTCAAATCATCCAATACTGGACCCGAGCCTTCATTGTAGAAGAAATCACACAATGCACTCAGCCAGATGAAAACACAGTCAACCTCGACAGATGTCAAGGCTCTTCCATATCCTGGAACATTCACCGAGTTGGTGACATTTGCCATGACACTGTTAAACTGATTTCTCCAAGAGCTATGGTTCTCTAGTAATAGCTGTGGCAAAACTTTGGCAATGGCAAGAGCAGGAAGCAGTAAGTTATCAGCACAGTTCAACACAACCTTCCAAGCTTCTACCATCACCTTGTGCAAAATATCAAGATCCAGAGTTGCAGCTAATATCTGCAGATTAGAGTTCAAGTAGTCAAACAGTGGAACAATAGCGTCTTTAGTTTCATATGAAGACGGGACTGTGAGTCCAGTATGTCCACACACTTGTTTTAAAGTCTGTCTTGAGAAAGAATGAGTGATAAAGATAGAAAACTTGTCAACAATAAATGTATAAATCCTTTCCATTGTCTTCATCAGTGTTCTATAAGCTCTTCCAATACTGAAGATCACGTCGCCCTTCTCACTTTCAACGGAAATTTCAAATACCAGTTTGCCCTGTAGATCAAAGTCCTTTGTCATCTCCTCTGGTAATCCATCAGTTCTGAATTTTCTTGGATCAAGCTGGAAAACAGTACGACCTACCACCTCATGGGATGACAGTCTGGAACCTGAATTCCACAGTGTAGCAGTGACAGATCTTGGATTATTATCTGGAGACTCAAACTCAAACTCTTCTTCAAATATAGGATTTAATGATTTGGGAACAGTTTTGGTCTTCCCAAACTCTCTTCGCTGAGCCGAGTCGACAAGCGTAACATATGAGTCAGACGAGTTATCGCCATGAGAAGATTTGATATTCTCAGCTCTCAACACGCTAATAGTGAACACATTCTTTGGATTCGGTTCCTGGGTTTGCCGAATAGAGGAAGCAAGAATCTTGATGCGTTCGGGGTTGATCTCGCTTTCCAGCTTCTTCAGCAACTTGAGCATTTGTGATAGATTGTTCAACGCAACACAGGTTCCTTCCTTGAAAGAGTATGGCGGGGGTGGTTTCAACTTTGAACCATTGGATACAACAGCCTTCATCTCATTGAACAACCACATTTTAGACTTTCTGCTTTCAGAATGCTCATCCCCAGAATCATCCTCTAAATCTTCAAGAACCATTAACTTAACTCTTGAGCAGTAATACACAACTGATTCTGAAACTGATTTCATCAATTTAGTGTAGATATAAGCCATATGTGTCTCGTTATTCCAACCAAAGTTCCGAAATATAGCAAACACCTCATTGATCATCTTAAAAATATCTAGAACCGAGTGGCTGTATCTAATCTCGTTCTCTAAATCAATTGGCTGAAGTAAGTCACGGTCCAATGCATTTTTGACAACTGGAAATATTGTTTTGGTACTCTCACGACAAAAGGTATCCAAGTATTTGAAGAAAAATCCCTCCAAATCAAAGGGGAATCTGGCACTAGAAGATTTTTTTACCTGCTCAAATATACCACGGAGATTACGAAGCTCAGAATAGGTTTCAAGGGCATCAGTTGCATTGATATCACAACTCCTTAACTTCAAAGAATAGTGCTCAATATGAGCAAGCATATTCTTCAAATCTTCGCAGTAAAGCTTTATGAATAGATACCCGGCCTCATTGAAAATCCAAATCTCATCCAGCAAGGGCTTTGGGAATTTCTTTTGAAGCTTTTGTGTAGCTTTATATATCGTCTCGGATGTTTCTTTGATATGAATCAGTCCAAGTGTGTCATCACGAGGTAGTTCTTTGAGAATGTCAATGTACTTGTTTTCGGTAGTGGCCAAAATAGTGTTTCTCAGTCTCTTTATCCATCGCTGTGGTAATCCAGATTTCACAATAACATCGTAAAAAGGGTCCTGCTCAATGTACTCATGTAACACTGTCAGCACTGGAGTTAACTTTGGCGCCTTGGTTCCATAAATAAGGCTTAGGCTGTCTCTAAGAGATGACATTACCTGAATGTAACTGTTAGAAAGATTGGTGATCCATACTTTCTTGTCCAGTTTAGACCATGTTCTATGATGATCTACGTTCTGAAGCAACTTGTAGAACATCCCAAAAAGCGTCTCTGTCTTTTCAACATTTAGAAGGTTCTCGGAATCTTTCAATATGGTCAAGTGGGCAGCTTGGTAAAGGGTGGTTGCCATTGATACATTGTTGATTCTCCAGTATTTGCAACATGTTCTCAAAATATCCTTGAACGTGTTGGATATAATGATATCTGAGTCCAGATCTTCAAATTGAAGCACTCTACTGACAAGCTCCAGTATTGCATTTCTTGGATCCCTGGGTATAAATATATATGTTTCAGGTATTATCAACTCGGTGGATAAATTTGTTGAATACAGCTTCTGTAGTACTTCCTCCAACTCAGCTTGTTCTCTCTTTTTCCATGTGAAATAGTCATCATTCCTGTCAAAATCATCCGGGTTATAGATGGACATGTTCTTGGAGAGTTTTATCTTGTATAGTTGTAGGTCACCGATTAGAGTAGCCTCATTTGATGTATCCTTCAACTGAATCAGATCCTGTTGCAATCTGACCTCATTGATTGAGAACAGCTCACCGATGAGCTTCGCACTTGATATTTCAGAAAGTCTGTATGTCGGTACAATGGATACTGGATTTGAAATGTAGGATGATGTAGTTGAAGGGAGTGGAGGTTTGTTTGGCCTCAAGCTCTCTCTATAATCCTCCAGTTTCTTGATAGAAACGTCAGAGTTCTTACATTCTCTCAAAATATCCAATAGAACAGAAATGAAAACGTCAGCTTCTTTGAACACGTCTGTGTTTGCCTGGTGCGCCTCCCGGAAAAGGTTGATCTCTTTGGTGGCAGATCCAATGAACATTACCACCACCTCTTCAACCGTCTCAACGCTAAACCCAGGCTTCAGGAGGTCATTGTACAGATGCAGGAAACTTCTCTTTGTTAATGGATCCTTAATTTGGTCATTCTCTCCCATGGCGATCTCCATCATTGTGTCCTTCAATTTAGGAATACAATCTCTGGGAAGTGACCCCGAGACATCATCACTGGAACCTGAATACCAAGAATGTCTCCTTTGTTTGGAATTTGTACTGTTGTTCCCAACGTCATTACTCATTGGTGATGCAACTCTTGATGGAAATGGAGAAGAAACAAGGAACCTCGGCTCATTTTTATACTCCAGTAGGATTACTCTAAGCAACGATTGATAAAGATCATCGGTGTGCGGTGGGCTATGTGTAGTCGTGGCAGGTGAGTCTGTGCTGATAGTAGAGCCAATTGAGAAGTCTGTAGCTACTGAAGTGCAACTGAAAACCCTGCTAGTAGGTTGACACCGGCTCTGCATCTTCACACAACAGGGTGAGTTGGTTTTGAGTCAAAATAGTATTAAAGAGACCCAAAACAAAAATAAAAGTACCAAAAAATGAAAACAGACTCACGTGACAAGACAAAACAAAGAAAAACTATCGAGTTGTTGTTACCATGCATGAACCTTAGTCGGTAACATTTGGTAAAAACATTCACTTCCATTCATTAATAAATTAACTACACCCATTTGACTTTTCAGGTAATGTACTCGTAGATTTCATAAGCTCATATTCATAAACAGATCTAAGTATAGAAGGTGCTGCTGTTGTTGTTGTTGTTGTTGTTGTCTTGTTATTGTACTCTGTGTTCTTTCACACCTTTGCCCATAGTCTCCATCTCACGATATAATATCTCGATACAACCCAGCACACAGTTCCAACAATAGACAACAGGGAACAGTACAAGACAAAGTTGTTGAAGCGGTAAATTTCGGTACCTTTGCCAATAATGGCACCAGCAATCGGCACACTGACCAAGTTACCAAAAGACACAAAGAAGTACATAGTGCTGAATCTGGTACCGAACTGACTGGTCTTGCAAATCTGACTTAAACAGACCGGAGTCAAGGAGAAGATAGAGCTCGTAAAGAAACTGAACAACATGGAGAATGACCAGATAACACCATGGTACTGACCAAATGGCAACCACATTGTCAAACACAAGATAGTACCTGCAACACTGGTGATAATCATGACATTGTATCTACCATACTTATCAGCAAGAACGTTTGGAATGAATCTTCCCAACACACCCACCACATTCATCAGTGTAACCAGTAGATATGAGTTATCCTCACTGAAGCCACGGATCAATGCATACTCCGGCAAGTACGTCAAGCATGTGGTCAAGGACATTTCTGACAGGATAATGGCTAGAACACAAAATAGAAATCTGAAATCTTTCAAGGCCTTGAAGTCAATTGAACTGGTGAAACATGTCAGGAATTGCTTCTTCAAAGGCATTTTTTTATATTCCTCATCCTTTGGAAGTCTCTCTTTGGTCAATACAATAGAAGCAACCAAACAGGTCATACAGATAAAAGCCAACACTCTGATGGCCCAGTTGTATCCCACAGTCAAAAACAGCTTTCTCAACATGATCGGAATGAATATACCTCCGACACTACCACCAATGGTAGCTAAGCCTGTAGCCAGTGCTCTCTTTTGGTAAAAGAAGTGGGAGATACAGCCAATCAGAGGAGTCATGTTTAGTGCTGTACCCAACCCAACACAGACACCGAAAGCCAATATAAACTGGTACACAGTAGTACACTCAGCTGTGGTGAACAAGCCAACCGAGTACAGCACAGTGCCTATAGTCATAGGATACACTCTCCCCATTCTGTCAAACAGTGTACCACTAAAGACGCAACCAGAGGTGGCAATAGCCAGGTAAATAGAGAAAATCCAACCTGTGACAGAGTTGGAGACATCGTTAAGTTGGTTCGATGAGATGTAGGTCTTGATAGAGCCAATCGAATTCAACAGACCAAAGACAGGGATCAATCCTAGAAAAGATCCAAGTACTACTAGCCATGCCTCAAGACCTCCATCTGGGAACTCATCAATACCATCCTCTTCAACAAAGTTTAAGTCGTCTGTTGAGACATGAGCTGAATCTGAAAAAACGTTCTTGAGATCGACTTTCTTCACACCATCCAGGAATCTTGACTGCCCAGTGGCAGAACCAGCACCCAACTGGCCATGCATATTCTGTAACTTCAAACTTTCTTGCATGTTTTCTTTATGAGATTGTTTGGGGGATAGATGAGAAGGGCCAGGGGAAGTAGCACCAGGTACAGCACCAACAGAATCAGAAAGAGCAGGAGGCGGCGGCCTGGTTTATATTTATTTAAAATTGAAATTTCGTGCCGTGTATAATTTTTCTCGCAAAATTCTCCGCCATTAACCGCTATTTACCGCTGTCTATTGTGGTATCAATAGACAGCTTTTACATATAAATATATAAAAATATCTATACAAAAGTTGAACAAATAAAAGTCACTCATCATCCCTGTACAGATGCTCGCTCAGGATCTTGTTCATTTTAAACATTGAAACCTTCTTACCAAAGATCTCCTGCATCTTCTCATCGCACAAGATTTCACGTCTGTCCTCAGGATTCTGCAAATCATTAGCCTTGATATAATTCCAAACCTCCTTCACCACTTGTGTTCTTGGAAGTTTATCTTTTCCAAGAAGCTCTGAGAGTTTTGGACTCAAATTCAGTTCCACTGATGAAAGGGAAGAAGTACCAGGCTCGCGTTTCTTCTTCTTATTGCCCTTGGGACCTGCAGGAGTGGATGCCGCTTTGCGTTTATCACCCCTACCTTCGGAAGCGATCTGGAGTTGTTTAGCAAGTTTCAAGTCTTCTGCCTCCATCTTTTTGCGCTTCCTTCTTTCCTCCTCCTCTTCCCTTGTCTCCATCAAATGGTGATATCTCTCCAATATCAGCTCATTAACCTGCTTCTTTTCCTCATTGAACTCAACATCAAATAAGTCTTGTAATGCTTTTCTAATCTTCTTGACAGATACCTTCTCCATGTCTGAGACGCTAAGAATAGCCTTGGAAGTCTAAGTTAGTGAGAGGATACAACCGGGTGGGTGGAATGGATGGAAACTCACGTCAACCATGGGTTCATAGACTGAAGGTTGGAAATTCATCGGTATCAAGAAATATATTGGTATTCTAGTGAGTTAAAAAAGAGCGTATGGTAACGGAGACCGGGTCTCAGGGTCGGATCAAGGTGTGAGAAGATCAAAGGTGGAATTGGGAATTGGTCCTGTGAAGAAGATGAATGATAAAAATTCGTTTACATATTCGCGAAAATTTCTACTTTAGTCAGATTTCTTTATATGTATAATACCGATCACAGTAACAGAAACAATCACTATAGTGTATCAGCTTGTATAGCCTCTCTAGTTGTCTTGCTTCAAGTTACGTTTCTGTTGAAGTTGATTTCTCTTCACAAGTTTCTTTCTCTCTGCTCTTTTCAGCGATCTTGGGTCAACCAACTCATCAGCTGTGCCCTTAACCTTGTCATCAACTTCCACCAACCATTGGTCATCCATAGCTTTGTTCTTACCCTTGTAACCCCATTTTGGAACCCATTCACCACTAGCCTCGTCATAAACCATCTTCCCAGATTTTTCCTTTGCCTGAATTCCCTTTTTGGCAGCAAATAACTCCCATTTGGTTGGCTCCTTGGCCTTAGGTAGTGGCTTCTCTCTTGGAAGTTCAGTTGATGGTTGTGGTAACTGAACGAGCGTTATACTGGATGACTGGCCATTACTTCCAGTACCATCAGTGGTAGTCTTTATTGGAAGTGATAGTATCTGATTGATGAGCAACTGGGCGTTGTCTCTTGCAAGGCTCTTTAGGTATTCTTCACGATCCGTGTTGTTCTTCGAAAGTTGATCATTCTCTAGTGCATTGGTATCGAAGACTGTGAGGTTACCCAAGTCGTAGCTGACTGGAATAGGTTTCTCAACAGTGACTGGCTTACTGTTAATTGTTAACAACATGTTCTGAGAAGGAGAAATTAATGGAAGACTCAACTAAAACTTAAGTATGGGCCCACTCCATTCACAAACGATACATACTATTCCTTTTCGGTAGACATAACTAGTGGGTTTATACCGGAATATATCTTGAGTGTCCTGTGTAACTCAAATAAGGTCCGGTCTTGTGTATACTTTTTTTTTTAGCGATGAGGAAAATTTTTTGATTGAGTTACATTATCAAATGTTATGGGACACATCATAATAAACTTCAATACGCATCTTATACTGAGTGAAATACACTAAATACCAAACAGCTTACGCACAACTCTCGAAGCACTTATCTTGATATCAGTAGTAGCATAAGGGTTCATCGAGAATATTGAAGTGAATTCAGGTGATTTCATGCAGATGTCCTTCAAGGCTTCTTTAGTGTTGTTCCGGGAGAAGGAATACATCTCAATGATGTCAAAATTGTCTCCCATTTTCAGGCTCCCATTAGCCAGAAGTTCCCCATATTGTTCTAGCTGAACACTTCCACTTAGTAACTTTAACCATTTGATGATCAATTGGAAGTACAATAGGACAAGGTAATGTGTGAGCTTTGTGACACCTTCAAGCAGAGTAGGCAGATCATCTCTAATTTCATTCTCGATAACAATGTACTCTTGTGCATCCTTCGAGCTTACTTTATGGTAAAAATTCTTCGAACTCTCGCTGTTCTTCAGATAAATCGCATATGCGCCTCTGTTGGAGTTATGTTTGTTGATCTTGCTCTTCACGGCAAGACAGTGCTCCAATGAAAGATCAATAGCGTTAATAATCCTCTCTTTGATCTCACTAACAATCAGCCTAGTTTTAACTTCATAATCACACACCTTATCTAGGTAACTGGAATAAATAGAACTGATGTAATGCTCTTCCAAGTCAACATCATCGTAAGCCATGAAATCTTTCCATGCAACAGCCAGATCCTTATGATCAAGGATAAAGTCAACCAGAGGGTCCAGTGACTTTTCCACCTCTCTCCTGAAGCTCACCAAACCTTGGTAACACCTCTTAAAGCCGTGCACCTTCTGAATATAGTCTGCTCTGTCCACACCGTACTTCTTGACACTTTGGGTACACTCAACAGCATTGCATCCAGTGTTGTTATCTGCCAAATTCTCTTCAGTGTCACTGATAAAGCCCTTGGATTGTTCGATGTGGTCTAACAGCTTCTCCAGTTCAGTCTTTGCATCGCTAAGATCTTCAATCAGCTTATATTCTAGACTTTCACTGGAGTTTTTAAGCAGACTGTCGATCAAGAGTATATATTTTGATAATCTTTGGATTGGTTTAATAAGTAGTGATTCCAGATCCCAGCACTCGGATCTGGATTTGGCCAAAAAAGCACATTCTTCAAGCCACTGAACGACCTTTGGGCCACCATGGAGTTCAGCTTCTTTCAAAGTGGAAATCTGAGTTGTAAAATTACTGCAATATGAGGTATAAGCAAACCTCAAACGGATAAACTGGGTCTTTAATATGTCACCAATATTGATGCTCTCAACCTTGATGAAATCAAAATGTTCGTTGATATCCACTTCAAGATGACCTTTAAACATTCTTCGAGCGGCCTTCGTGATATCCTTTAGAAGAAGATCACTCAACTCAATGATGGACTCAAAGTTACTGAATATCACTGCCTCCTGATTCTTACTGAGAATGTACCTGTACTTCTTTGAGTTATGAAGAATGGCCCGATACACTGAATTAATTAGCTTAAAGTCATTAACATACTTCTGCTCCGTGGTGATCAACTCCTTGAAAGTTCTTCGATAGTTGGTATCAGCAAAGTTCAAACCACCAATGGTCTTGGTGGTGGGACTGTTGCAAACAACAGTACTGTCTCCCGTGCCGGTATCATCATGAATGAAGAAATGTTTGTTAGCAATGGGGGAGTCCACCTTCTTGTTCTCGCTCAAAACACCAGTTCTCCGTGGCTTTACAAAGATATCATCTGCTTTGCGTTTCAACACTCTTTCCTTGATATCATTGATAGCTTCATTCCCAGTCTCGCCTCTGGCATCATACCACAACGAGTTGGCGTAGGGATTAAATGTTTGGTAGTTTTCAGCAGGATTACGCTCAGGTACATGGTACGCCTGTATGATGTTCAAAGGATCATTGAACTCTGTAGCTTCTTCTTCTGTTGCATAAGGAGGGATGGTGGAGTACACCGAGGAAGATGTGGACCTTGTCAATGATGCCATGTCTATTTTGTGATGCGTTGGTTGGAAGATGAGGGAGAAAAAAAGATGTGTGATTGATGTGTTTATAAACTCCATAGTGATTTCAGAGATTGCCTCTTTAGAAAGGCTTTACTATGACTTCCATCTTAGTATCAGTTGTGTTCCGCATTAGTTTCATCACACTTTGAAACGTTTCCGAGACGAGATGAGCAGAAAAATGACACTAATGGGTCGGGTAACCTCTCCTGAGAAAGAGAAGATGGGGAGAAAAATTAAAAGGCAGTAGCTTACAGCACATAAATACATCGCATATCATGTGAAAATCTCAATTGGGCTTTTTAGACGACTTAAATTGTTTCCCCGGTGGTTTTGTAGTTGGTTTTCTCCATTGCACCTTTACCAAAGAAGTCAGTAAGCGTCTTGAACTTATGGTCTGAATCTTTCAAGACAGCTTCAAACAAATCATTTCTTTCACCAATAATTCGTTGGTTCTCTCTGATATTCTGAATTGCCTCCCTGGTCGGAGTACACTTTGGACAGTTATTCTCATCAGCAAGGCAGTATCTGTGATACGAATGTGAACAGAGGAAATGTACAATTTCATTGTCCAGTTTACTAGAACACAAATGGCACGTAGTGGACTGGATCGTAGTTGGCTCTGTCGAAAGTTTATGGATCTCAGTAGTCTTGGACTCGATCTCCTTTGAATAAGAGTCGATTAGCTTCTGGTTGATCCCAATCTCTTTCTTTTCAGTCTCAATGAATTCAACAACATAATCCTTTATCAAATCAACAGTGGCCACCTTGTTAACTCCCAAGGACTGAATGATCTCCAGTGGTGACAGTATTCTGTATTTCTTAATCTTATCAAGAACAAACTTGAACTTTTCCTCTCCAACTTCCTCCAAAATTTCCTCACTTGAGGTATAGAACATGAGAGCCAACGCGAACAGTTCAGGTTCTTCATCATTGGATTGTTCCAAGATATTCACAACACCAGCAATGTTCTTAGAGGCAATGTAGGAACGGAACAAGTCAAGCTGGAAGTTTGGGCCATCGCTTGCAAATAGTTGTGGCTCATGTAGGCCAAATATCTCGGAGATCAACAGGATAGAATTAGGGTCAATAGTATTCTTCTCAATTTTGGCCAAATGTATAGCCTTGGCCTCCCAGGTTCTTTTGGTCTCTAGATCCTCGCTGTCATTACCAATTGTAAGGTACAATTCAAACAAAGTAGTTAAGATATCGTTCTTGTCCTTCTCAAACCCTTCAAAGACATCATAACTCTCAGCACATGCCTCTAGAAAGATAACAAATTCGTTTGGTTTGTTGAAGAAAGAAGGAAAGATGATTCGAGGTTTTGGTGGCTGATAAGTTGGAGTAAAAGGTTCAACCTCTTCACTGGGCTCTTGTTGAGTGTTTCCATTCCCATTGAGGTCTGAACCGGCTCTTGTGATTGTATTGGCTGCACTAGACATGTAATTCACAAATGCCTTGTAACTCTGGATCAACACGGGTGTTTCATCCGTTGCTGCATATTTCTCGTCTGCGATGGATTCCTTCGCAATCGGTTTGTACTTGCCTGTAAAAACATCAATCAATAAAGCCGTAGTTACATTTGGTTTCGAGTCAAGAAGTACCCGGGCGTATTCAACCAAAATTCGCAAAGTCTCATCAATCGGCAGAGTCTTGATATAGTTCAAAGCCTGATGTGTGTTATGAAGGTCCTTCAAGAGAATGTCAACAGCAAGTGACGATTGTCCGAGATTGATTGCCAGTTTGGAGGCTTGATCTAAGAAATTTGTATCTCTGCAAAGCTCAACAACAACATCCAGATCAAAGTCAACATTAACCAAGTCATTGGATTCCTGGTCATAGCGATCAATGAAATCATTCAATCTTTCAACATCTTTAAGTTTACAATATGCACATAACAGCAAGGTAACATGTTCCTTTGTAGCCATGCCCTGTTTCAACATTTCTTCCAAAAACTTTGCCAAGTTGGCAACCTCTTTTCCATCTTTGTACTTCTTGATGATCTCACTAGTCTTACCCAGAGATAAAGTCTGGGAGTATTGCTCCATCGCCTCGGTTAAATCACCTTTGTCATATAAGTAGTCACCATAACGTCTTTTGATTCCAAGTAGTTGTGACTGGTCGACATTATTTTCCGCAATTTGGATTGCAACTGGATATAAATCTCTCTTCACGACAATATCAATTTGTTCGGCCAGTCCTTTTTCATGAATCCTGTACAGGATACCGTCACTGGATAACAGATAGATATCATTCCATAGTGTGAAAATGTCATTAATATTTGAGGATATCGTTGTAGTGAATGAAATCAACTTGTGATCCGTATCTACCACAATAATCTTTGTAGGTTCAGCATACCCGTTGAGTACCAGACTTGAAGAGTTAGATGTGTTCGATGTGACAATGAGTAGGTACTTTCCAAACTTGTAGAGTTTCGCCTTGGGCATATCAAGGGTGACTGTGTAATTCGTTCCATCGGGTTTATAATAGACAATTCCTTCCTGTCTGGCAATAATCAACGTGTCATCTCCTGTGATATCAATTGTTCCAACATCAGCACCTTTATAGCCTTCCAAAACAATCTCGTTTCCTGACTGGTAAGAACTGGTTGTCGGTACCAAAAGAACTTTGGATGTGGTTGTGACATAAATCATCGGGTCATAGTTGTTGCTCCTGATCATTTCAAGTCCAGTAATTGGATCTGGGGACTTGTACACAACCGTTTGGCTCGATCCTCTATCTCTAAGCAAGTCGCCTCTAACAACAACAACGATACCATTGGCAAATCCAAAGCCAAGGATATTGAAATTTGAAGAGTAAGTGAAGCTGGTGATTGGATAAGAGTTATTACCGTTCTTGATTGACACAAGGGTATGGTAAGAGTTATCATCCACAGGCTGCTGTCCATCATTGTCCCCCAAAATGCGATCAATGTTCCAGAGCTTCAACGAGGCTGGCTGTCCTTGCCGCTCAGCAACTGTCGCCAAAAATACTGTTCCTTGAATGAATCGAACGTAGTTGATAGCGAATCCTTGTTGGTATGCATCGAATGAATGACTGAGATTGAATTTTCTGTCGATGAACTTGAGCTTGTTGTTGGTGGCAATAACGAGGTGTTGGGGCGTTGGACAGACTGCACTAAGTTGTGGGTCAGAGTACAATGATGTGGTGCTGCCAAAGTTCGGATCCCTGATGGGTATGGAATCGAAGAACTGGAATTGCCGCCAGGACATCGTTAATAGGGGACAGTGGCTTCTGCACTTTGTATATCGAGGGGTTTTGTTTGTTGTGTGAAGTTTCGCCTGGGAAATTAACATTTTATCGGCCCTATAAAATCTTTATACCACTGCAGAGAAGAGAGTCAAAATCAGTGCCTACCACAAATCAGTAGAATGCCGGGTACGGTGGCAGGTTTCGCATTGGAGAATTGTCTAATGTCTACGTAAAACTGATAATGCTTCCTGGTCGTTCTACAGGTCACGGACTATCAGGAACATATACAGTCAACAACTCCCCCCCCCATAGAGGCAATAACGATGATAGGAAAAAAAAGGTCTTGACCCAACCAACTAACTCAAAACTGTTTGGACATTCAGCTTTTCAGTATTATCTCAGTTCAATGACAATGGGCTATGTACTTTTACAGTGTAGTGGGTTCCAGCGTTGCCTTGGGGACAGTCGATCTATGACTCTGTTGTGTGTGCGAGGGTACAACGTCTTTTCTGCTCAGTTCACCCGTATTACCCAAGACTTGATTTGAGCGGGGCTCCTTTATCTTCTCACAGTTTCCATGTGTGTTTCTAATAGAGGAGGATCCTAATGAGGTATCATCGCAGCTAAAGTATGCGAGTACGGACGTATCATCATCAATGCTCATAGCATCAGAGTCATACTGGTAGTCCACATCATTTGGTATTTTCCAGAATTTGAACTTGTACTTCTTTCCTTTGAATGAAATTCTTCTTGGTGGATATGCATTACCACTGTTACATCCATTTTCTCTGTAATAAGGAAAGTACATGTGGTATCCAATGCACGCAACAAATACCCCAATGTTGGCTCCAACGAACAAATCCACTAAAAAGTGCCTGTTATCTGAATACCTTGCCGATGTAACGAACAACGCTGATATGAACGGTAGCACCCCAAGTAATAACTTCAAAGCCATATGTCTCTTTTCAAATATGTGGTTTCTTGTGGCAAAGATGAAGAATATGTATGTTGATGAACAAAAACTAGTGGACGCATGCCCTGATGGGAAGCTTCTAAAGCCATCATTTATGAGCCCAATATTAGGATTCATACAGGTACCGACATTGCTTAGTGATCCAATCGGGGCGACTTCAAATGAACGTGGCATGCAGCGAGCAAACATGTCTGGTCTCGGCAGTCCAATAATGTTCTTCAAGATGGACACAACAACCACTTGTAGACAATGGGCGGCAAGGAACCCTAAAAGTGCACAGTGAATGTTCCATAGCTTTCTCAACTTCGAGGTCTTCGTGGGAAACAAAAATTGAATAAGTATGGTTGCTAGAGGTGCTAGTAAAGAGATCATCCACAATAATACATCGGTAAACAGAACATTTTGATCATTGTAGAAAGTATGTGCATACCTGTCATCAGCAAGGGAAAACTCATGATAGCGTGGTGCAGTGGCAGTCCGATAGATTATGAAAACAAAAGACAACACAGTATACAGTAGCCAGTCACAGGTGTAGGAAACAGCACTGGCAAGGGATATCTTGGTGTTCTTGACCTTTATGAAGGCATCCTTCCTCTTTAAGAACATTAGTTACAGAACAAACAAAAAACACAGGGACGCCTCTTTTCATAGCACATTATGAGACTTTAACCCATCATGTCAAAGAGCTTTGTGGTGAATTTTCGATTTTGGCAAAGATGTCTCTATATCCTTTTTGTGACACATCCAGTCAATAGATACCATGAGTTACCCGGATACCTAAATCGGGGCTGATGTAATCACAATTCGCGAGAAGAAAAAAAAAGTGAGGAAACTCCTCCAATTAGGTGAAAAGAAAAGAGACCTCAACTTCAAAAGATTGAACGATTCAGGGTTTGAAATCAACGCGATTACTCAGTTCTTCATCTTCAAACAGTTAAAAGTACAAATCACATAATTATGCCAGCAGCATCCACCCTTGGCTACGCCGGTTGGGCGTTTTTCGGTATGTTTTTGCTGTAAGAGTTGCTCGTTTGTTTGTTTGTTTGTTATACTAACGTTGTCTTTTCTAGGAGTTGTTGTCAGAGGATTCCAATTGGGAGTGTTACAGAAACCATTCAACTACTCTAAGATCGGGTATGCTTACTCCGCAGCCTTTTGGACTGGGTTCGGTTACTTTTGGTACCAATATGTTGATGCCAATGATGCCATTTTAGAGCAAAGAATTGCCACTTTGCGTAATAAGAGGGAAGAGAGAGCCTTGAGAGGGGAGAGCGCTTAAATGGATTCGGCTCTCTAAGTTATTTATTCTTATTTATTTACCTATTTATTACAAGTTATTTCATACATTATTGAAATAGTTTTCGTTTTTGGGGAGGATGAAGGTTAAGTTAATCTATTATATTGTAGAAAATACGCAAGCCAAAAATTAACGTCTATCATCGAAAGCCAACCCAAAAAAAAAAAGAGAACAGTATATAAAAAGACACAACAGCCACATTACTGTCACTCCAACTCAATGAGCTTTCTGAGCAACCTCCCTTCTGAACTCCAGGATCAGATTGTCTTAGTGACCCAACAACTGCCTGATGCGCTCACTGTGTTTGAACAACTCCACGACTACTATACACAGAAGGAAAACAAGAAGCGCAAAATCACGAAGGCCACCAACGACCACCACAGTGATGCAGACGACTACGATTTCTACGACGTTGACTCTATTGACCCAGATACTATAATCTTCCAACTCAAGGAGCTCTCTTTCCAATCACCTCTCAGAAAGAAGCTCAATCTCACATTTTCCATCTCTTTAACTACACAGAAACCTATCTTGTCAGTGGCTAAGGCAAATGACCAAAAACCAGACCTCGTGATTGATGAATTGAACAACGAAAACATATACTTCAGCTCATTCCTTCCTGTTCCAGAGAAACCACATCTACTTTACTTTGTACTGTTTTACCAAAGAAATTTGGGTTCTGTATTCCAGAATGATCCAATCGTGCTGCAATTAAACAAAGAGGCAGTCAACAAACAACTTATAGCGGAAAAGATCGTCAAAGAAGGTGATGACTTTCTAACTTATATCAGTCGTCAGGCACTGCTGTCAGGATTCAAGATTCAAGAAACGTTCAATGGCAGCTTCAACTCTTTCTTAGTCGAAGCACACAAAGGCACCAAAGAAGGGACTCTATACTTCCTACCAAACCATATCCTCTTTGGTTTCAAGAAACCAATTCTTCTATTTGCCTCAAAGGACATTGAGTCGTTTTCATACTCTTCAATAACCCGAATCACATTCAACGTGACACTGGTTCTGAAGAATGAAGAGAAACACGAATTATCAATGATTGACCAAAGAGAGTATGCGAATATTGACAGCTACATTAAGAACAGATCATTCCAGGACAACTCTATGAGTGATGAACTCAAGGCTAAGCCTTCAAAGAATGGAGAACAACCTGGCGCCTTGGCAGAGGTGGAACAACAATTGGCTGATGGTGTTCCGTTGGAATTAGCTGATGTAAATGAAAGCGATGATGATGACGAGGACGTTGATTTCCAAAGTGACGAAGACGATCTAAGCGACGGTAGTGGGGAAAGTGAAAGTGATGTGGGGGTTGATGATAATGGCAATGGCGATGGTGGCGATCAAGATGACGATAGCGAAACAGAAGATTAATATCCAACTTGTTTTCTAGATCCAATCCCAACCGCTATAGAGGACTTTAGAATTAATACATGATGTCAATCCATAGTTTTAATTATGTCGCAATAAGATGTGAGCTTATCAAGTAGCATACACTTGACCAACATATCCCAATCTCCTCGAGACTTTAAGACTATAATTAGTTAATGATTTTACGAACAGAAGCAGAACCCCCTTAGGTTGTGACCATTAGAGAATTTCGGCCGAGTCGACCTAAAGAGTCACGGGCCGAAAACCGTTCCGAATCAATTGCATCTCCCGACTGCAAGACCCGGCATTCCGGGGTATCAAAAGATTGATGGATGATTAGGTTAAAACAAGATAGCTGGAGTTGCTGTGTGAAATCTAATATTTTCTGTCGTCCTTACCGTTATAGAACAAATATTATTATGGTAACGAATATCTTTGCTGGTTGAATTTTCTGTTTGTAGATTATGAACGATGAGAGCAGGGCCTTTTTGCAGTTTAAATTGCAGGATTTTGTCTTTCTCAGCCTGATTTACTTCTTTCAAACCACACACACCACCAACAATTTTTTTAAACAATGGGTCAACCCGTCAGTAAATTCTACAATGTCACCACCTATCAGCTTGATCCAACTGCTGACTCTGATGATTCAGAGACAGATCCTCTATTGGAACAAAGAGTTCAGCGGAAAGAATCGAAGAGAACGGAAACATGAAGTCAAAGAACAGGAGCAAGAAGGAGGTTTTATTGCTACACCGAGGACTTGTACGCACTGATATAGGGTGCGTTCCCAATTGAAGGACAAATCATCCCGAAATATAAAAGAACCTTTTCAACCAAGGTTAGAGAATATATCCGGGATGGAGGATTGATTGATTGAGTGATTTAACAAGGTCTTGTGGTCTTATAACATTGTAGTAAGGGGCATGTTCGTATCTCGGCCAAAAGCTCTAGATACCAACCTAAAAGAACAGCAACGTTCAAGCACGACACCAAGCTGGAAATTGAAAATCGACACCTGATACGATGGAATGCACTTTATACGGTGTTTTCCTTCAGACCCGGCGTGTAATCTTTATCGGTTAGAATCTTGAGAAACTTGCGCTCATGCACCGAAATCACCAACACCAACAACAATATCTCAAAATTAGCTGGAGAAGGGAGACTTTATGGAATCTACCAGACACACAAAATATCATGGTGTCTCGAATCTCTACGGTGACTGTACAATCTTTCACTGTGTGGGTGAAGATTCATTCAAACAGGTAACAACAACAATCAACAACAGAGTGTGGTCAGTTTCTCTGTTCATCTCTGAGACACACCCACACATCGCGTCGCCAACAGTCCACCGAAAGTCCACCATGCGGCCCGCCGCCTCCTCTATAAAAACCTTACCAGATCGCAGTCTCACTCTCTTTCGTAATTCTCAACTTCATCACAGAACCCCCAATGTCTGAACAACAAGGAGCGCCCCCATCTTACCAACAGCAGCCAGTCTACCCAGGCCAGGCGTATAATCCAGCGCCACAAGGTGCTACTTCTCCTCCTCCTCCTCCTGCCGCTGTTGCTTCTCCCATTGCTGCTGCCGTACCTGCCCCACAAATTCAACAGCAGCCACAAACGGTGCAACAGAAGGTAGCCTACCCAGCTCCGCCACCTCAAATGCAGCAACAGCAACCACAACAAACAGCTCCTGTCCAATACCAACAGGCCCCTCCGCCTCAACAACAGTATCAACAACAGTATCAACAACAGTACCCTCCACAACAACAATATCAACAATACGCTCCTCAGCAACAGTACTACCAACAGGCCCCTCCACCTCAACAACAGTACTACCAGCAACCACCACCACCACCACAACAACAACAGCAACAACAGCAACCGCAACAACCAACACCACAAATCAACAATTACTACTACAATGATGGTCCACCTGGTTCCAACCAGCAACAACAGCAACAACAGCAACAACAGCCTCAAGTTGTTCAGAAAAATGGCCCAAGTTTGGCTAAAGTGGCAGGTGGTGTTGTAGTGGGTAGTTTGGCTGCCAATGCACTCTTAAGGCCAAGAACTCGTGTCGCTGTTGTTCCAGCTCCACGCCTCGGTGGTGGTCGCCGCAGACGTTTCTGATTGATTGGTCTTGATCAACCGCGTCCACTCCCTCACTCATTGGTTACTTTTAATCTGTGGTGAGAGATATCTTCTGGTCATTTACGCTGTAAAGAATAAAATCTATATATGTGTCAATTTCTATGTTCTATGTCTTTCGATTAATAATTAATAGTATGTAATCGTATGTAATCGTATGTCGCAGTATCCATAACAATGTGTGTGCGTTTTTTCAGATGATCACATAAGCGCTAATAAATAATAAATACTCCGGACTTTGATCATGTCTCAACTTGAATATGTTATATAAAAGGGACCATGCTAGCCCCATCAGATTTTCTGGCCATGACTGCTCACTCACACTTTCGGTAAATTCACAATCACCATGTCCACTGAAAAGGATCAAAAGACACACTCTGGCATGAACTCAAACCCTGAATCGCTGGATGGCGAAACAAAGCAGCCTTCCGATAACGAAACAGCCCCTTCTTACTCTCAAATTGAATCCCACCAAGAACTAACACCAGACCATAAGCAACAACCACAAAGTAAGGTACAAGAAGCATCTATTCAACCACAACAGCAACAAATGGAGCAGACTGAATCCTCCCAGACTAATCAATCTTGTCGTTGCAACGATAGAAAGCGCAGTCTAGGTGTGGTGGGTATCGTCCTAGCTCCTGTTAGATTAGTCTTCAGAATTCTGTTTGGGACTACCAAAGGCTGTAAGCAGTGCAGAAAGCAGCCTAAAGAGCGTCAAGAGCGTCAAGAGCCCAAAGAGCGTAGAGTAAAGGAAACCCCTGGTTGTTGTCGAGCCAGATGTATGAAATGAACAACTCATAATTTTCCAACCTTTATAAAGTGATACAAAGAAATGAAAATAGAGAGAAAACATATTTATGGAAGAAAGAATAAACTTCAGTTCAAGAGTTATGTAGTCATCAAGCAGCAGCAATTCTTAAACGGCCGAGTCTTTTGTTTGTATAGATCTTCCATAACATGTACTCCGAAACAAATGTGCATATATATGCATGCATGCAGCAGTTTTTGGGGAGACGCTTCATTGCTTACGTCATACATACCGGATATTGCTCTCGCGAGATATAATCAATCAATCAAAAAAACATTCATTCATCCAGGATGTAATTTCCCAGTTTATCCATTTTCAACTCTTTAACACCAGTCTGTAGAGCCTCAATGATCTTTTCATTCTCATCCTCAGAGTCTTCGTCCTCCTCTTCCCCACCTTCTTCATCAAATTCCTCATAATCTTCAGAATCATAGTCGTCAGCACTGTCTTCATCATAGCCTTCAGTATATCCTTCTTCAACTTCTTCCTCGTCAATACCAGCTCTCATTGATTCAACAGCCTCCTCTAGGTCTCTATCACCCTTCTTCTTTTTACTGTAACCAGAAGCCTCAACGGCGACATCCAAGTTATTCTCCCTGACAATATCTCTTGTGAAAACCGGGTATGCGTATTTGTACCCATCACCAAATCCATCAGTATCAATCAACGATGGGTCCTGCACTGGCTCATAATTTAACTTCTTTCTAAAGAATCTTCTAATACACTCCACATCTCTCTGGAAGTAAAACCCAGCATCGACATGCTCGATGGATATGCACTGTGGGAAATCAATAACAACAAAGTCGTCCCTGTACTGTGTTTTGTCAGCCTCCTCATGCAACACTATGATGTTAAACTCGTTGAAATCACAATGAATTAGTCCATTGTTCGCAAGCTTGACGATAAAGTTCATTAAATCACAGTACAACTTGGCGACATTTGGATGTTTTCTAATGGCACGCATAGGCATACCATCAATCCACTGCATCAAGATACAATGTCTGGAGTAATCGTATGGCTCAGGTACGGAGAACCCATTGAGATAGAGTGTCTCCATGAATTGGAACTCCTTGTTGGCAGCAAGACGTGAGAGGTACATCCAACTTCCCGATGACTTGTTCTTAAGGTAGTCACGGTTGTTCTTAACTGTACGAAATGATGTTCTTCCCAGACGGTGGATCTTAAGCACCTTTTTATGCCCCGTGGCATCACTTGTGTGGTAAATGTCAGACTCTTTACCAACACCAATTGTTGTGCCGACACCATACAGTGTATTTCTGTTAAGCATGGATTTGAGTGCTAGATAATCATAACCATTATAAGTGAGTCTGTAACCGTCATATTTGGCATTTCTAACTTTTTGGATCAGTTTGATTTTGGCTAGATCAGAAATGCATCTGTTGGTGAGTGAGATCGACCGCATTCCAGAGATTTGATGAATGAGCTTTGTAGGAACAATCTCATGGTTTCGGGAACCCATTTCCGTCGCAGTCAGGACCCGAAAGTCATCTGCTGTGAGGTAACGCATATGCGAAGTGTCTAACTTCATAATTGTACTATTGTGATATTGTGTGGACTAATATGTTGAAACCTCCTACTCCAGACACGAATGAAGAACAAGAAGAGAAAAGGAAAAAATTTGTACGGTGATGAGGTTACCCGGTACAAAATCACATCTTTTGGTTCTTCATAACCTTACGCAAATCGGATACTGTGAGTGGCTATTGACACAAAAAAAAAGACAATGAAAAGCTTCTCATATTTTGTGATCAACAAATTGAGAAGAGTTTAAACAATTCCTCTGGAAGCTGTGTTCGAACGGTTATATGATCTCTCTATACACACACTTCATATTCGTCCAAATGGATTAAGCTTTTTTCTTCTAAGTGTGTGTATTTTTTCTTCTCAATGCAGTTTTTATGAACCATCAAGCAAGTGAGAAAATATCCTTCAACAGAAAGAATCGATTGTGTGAAGATCAGTTTATAAATCACCTCGAATCAAAATCGCTATACTCTCGTGTTTTTTGTTTTTTATTTCTCTCTTCTCCCCTTCTTCCTCTTCTCCTTCTTCTTCTTCTTCTTTTCCCTCACCTCACTCACAGACAGTTTCTGTATTCAACCTGCTAGAGTAAACCCCCTCCCTTGCTACTTAGACGACAATGACTCAAGCTCCTCCTCAGACTCCTATCTTGGCCCCAACATCCAGTACTATCATCAGCCCTTTAGAGAAGCCTTTGTTCTCCCTCACTCTCAACAATGTGGTTCAACGTATGGAACTAGAAAGCAATTACATCCCGCGCTCTAAATGTCCAATTCCAAGCTGGTTGGGATCGACTTTGTCATCAGTTCCAACGAGATTACCTTCACCACCATGGAACCGTGGGAGTGTACCGGAACAACAACCAAAAAATGGACCTTCAATGGATATACACCAGGTTCTAAAGATGGTGCAGGATCGTGTAAATTCTTGTGAGTCCATGTTGGGTAGTGTCAAGGCGGTCATTATTGATCAAGATGTTGGAGTTCCTTTGGAGGAGTTATTGAAAAGATTGCTTGAGTCATCTTTGGACTTGAAGTGTATGCTTCAGAGGGCGTTATTATTACCATTACCCCCTTCTCCTGTTGATTCTTCGCTGTCTTCTGGTTCCAGTGAGTCCAATACTACCACTTGTATGAAGACTTTAGATGGCAAACTATCCCCTTGTGTAGGAAACAAGCTGTTGGTTGCACCGTGGTGTGCATCTAACCTTAATGTCAACAAAAACGTCAAATTGAAACAGAGAGATGTCGATGCTTTGACACACGCTGCTCAGCTGTTGTTGGACTTTTCTTACCACTCCAAAGTTGATCATGCACAATACCAGTACGATGCGTTCAAGAAGAGTGTTGTTGATTCGACTGCTCGTGAGGTTGCTGAACGAGGTGCCATTATTCGTCGAAGGGTGGTTCCAAAGATGAAACCTAATAAGTTCGGCAAGAGACCTATCGTTGAGTCACAGCCTCATCGGATTTGCAAGGTATCCAGAATCACCAAACCTAGAAGGGCCACTACCTATTCGTCAGAGTTGGGTAGGAGAGGTGGTGATAGTGACAGCAGCAGCAGCAGCAGTGCCAGCTTGGTGATGCCTTCTAGTTGTTCGACGGAAAGTCCCGCCTCTCTAGTTCGAATCAAACCCAAAGTTAAGAAAACACCAGTCAGGTATACAAACACAGATGGCTATAACAGTAAGGAGTGCACAGAGTGTAAGAACAAGGACACCCCTGAGTGGAGACGTGGTCCTCAGGGCCCAAAGACTGCGTGCAATGCATGCGGTTTGTTTTACAGCAAGTTGCTCAAGAAAGGTGGAGGAGATGTGGGAAAGGCAAACAAGGTGATGGCTGAAAGGAAAACTGCTATGACGGATGTTGGTGAGATTGATAGACGTGTTCCAGCTTATATGTAAAAGGACTTTATATTATAATGACAGTGTTTGTGTCTGTACCATATGGTAGTTGTTTACGGGGAATATGGGTCTACGGGAGGGTCGCGCGCATTCACCGCCGCATTAAAGCCGCGCCCTCAGGAAGGATCACCGATCATCGATCGACACAGACACAGACAAAACGGTTATCTCAGATCAACTGGATCAACTTATAGACAAGTTGATGAGCTATTGAAAAGTGCTTACTTGAGGTCCATCACAGAATACCTGTGTTGTTTTGTAAGAGGGGGTTGAACACCAAATAACTGGCGGACACAAATGGAGGCCATTCTCTTCTATCTAGTCCTACTACTGGTGGACCTGGACATCAGTCGTTTTACAATATATACATATATATACATTTATTTTAGACTCGGACAGGATCCTCGACAACTCGGCTCAGCTTCAAGCAAATCGTATCAGTATATCAGCCCCTTCCGCTGTCTTGTTAGTGCTCATGTCCAGCACATTGAGCACATGTGTCCACAAAAAGTATCATTTAAAAGAAAACAATAATGATGAAAGAGGTGCTGCAGATGGAGTGGAATGGGCCTCGGCTTTTGCCTTGGCTTTTGCTTTTTACTTTGCTTGACACTAGCTGTGCAAGAAAATGGGAGCTCTCTCTATCTCTCTTATGATGGCTCAATCAAACCAATGATAATCACCACCACCACGGTGGACCGAGCCCCAGACCAACCCGGGCATGTGTTCCCGTGAGAAGCAAAAAAAGGGCGAGCTAGGCGGCGGACAGACCCCGGAGGGCCTGGGCCTTAATCATCTCTCGGTGTGCCCCACCCACATCCCTCCCCCCCGGGGCAGCCCAGTCATAGACGCATGGGAGGAAACGCCGCCGCAGCCCGCAGCCACTGCACTAACACCAAAACAACAAGGTCCTTGAGGCCTCCCCTCCCTCCTCCACTCCTAGTAAAACCACTCTACTGTATATAATGATAATAAAAATAAAAAATAAGATATAAAAAATTAGTTAAGTTCCCAACTGTTTCTGTTTCTACTCAACCAACAACAACACACCAGTATAATCAAATGACAACGTCCAGTACGATGAAGGGACTTGTCTTCCACGGGTCGCATGATCTCCGTTTCCAGAATGACATTTCGACACCTCAAATCAACCACCCAACAGAGCTTCTTATTGACGTGAGGTACTGTGGCATCTGTGGCACTGATCTCAAGGAGTACAGCTCAGATGTGCCCAACTTCTTTAATGGGGACGGTTCTCCAAACAAAATCTCTGGTCTCAGACCTCCCTTGTGTATGGGCCATGAAATTGTCGGTGTCGTGAAGGCTGTTGGTCCGAAGGTTGAGACGGTCAAAGTCGGTGACCATGTCGTTGTTGATCCATCAGTTCACTGTGCTGACATTCCTCGTTTCATCGACTCTCCAGTTGAGCAAAAGCATGCCAAGTGCAAGCAGTGTCGTAAAGGATTGACCAACATTTGCAACAACCAGTCTATTTGCGGGCTTGGTGCCCAACATGGCGGATTGGCTGAGTACTTTGTCACCTCTGAAGAGCACGCAATTGTCGTTCCTAACTCCATCCCCTTGGAAGTTGCTGCGCTAACTCAGCCATTAGCTGTCTCCTACCACGCTGTCCGTATCTCCAAATTCCGTGCGGGCTCATCTGCATTGGTTATCGGTGGTGGGGCAATTGGTCTTGCTGCCATTTTGTCCTGCTTTGGTTTCAAAGCTTCCAGCGTTGTCTGCTCAGAGATTTCTGACGTCCGCCGTCGTAATTCAGAGATGCTTGGTGCAGTGGCCTTTGATCCTTCCAAATCTGACGACAATGTCGCTGACTTGTTGGCTTTGTCCCCTGATGGTCATGGGTTCGACTATTGCTTTGACTGCACTGGTCTCCCAGTGACTCTGCACACTGCAATTGAAGCCGCAACCTCTGACGGTACCATTGTCAACGTGGCCATCTGGGGTAAGAAGCCTGTTGACTTCTACCCAATGTCCATCACTAAACACGAGAAACGTCTCTTGGGGTCAATGTGCTACACCAGAGAGGACTTTGAAGGTGTTCTCAGAGCTTTTGACGAAGGAACGATGAGCATTGAGAATACCAGAAAGCTGATTACAACTGTTGTTGGACTGGAGCATGGAATTAAAGGTGGCTTTGACCATTTGAAGAATAACAAGGACACTGAAGTGAAGGTGTTAATTACTCCAAACAATCATGGTGAGTTGGAACATGCCCTGGGATACACCAAGGTACATTCTCACATGTAAGAGGAATTGTTTGTTCGTGCTTTAATATTATAGATCCTTACTCTCTCTTTTTTTTCCCTCCCTGTTGTTTGGTACTACATGAGAGCTGAGTATTAGAATCCATTGAACTAATGTGTCATGGTGTCGGATGATCTTCATGATAGGTAATGAATGATGTATGGAGGGTTCTTAGGAGCGCAGCTTTGCCCTCCTCTTTAATCTCTTAATCCTATTACAGATAAAGTCTAGTGTGGGTCTACTACCGGGTCTCCATCTTTCAACAGGCGTCAACACAGGAAAATAAAAGGTGGTACCCTCGTCAGTTGCTAGCTTCTTTGAGGGAACCAGCTCCATGCACTCATAAACCCCTCTGCACTTTAGGTCAGGATTTTCAAATTTTTGAAGATCATCTCCAACACATATCACACCCATCTTAATGCAGTTATTCAAGGAGATAAACCTTGCTTTAGATGCAACAAAACTCTCAGTACGATAAACATGTCTTTTTGCAGCATTGGATCAATATCATATTGATCTTAGTCATGAGCAGCAGCTGCAGTATTAGGAATAACTTCTCCAAAAGCATTCACATATGCAGAGCTGTTACATGAGGAGAAAACTCCAAGTCTTCCAAAACCCAGCAGCCTTCAGCAGTTATTGATGTGCAACGCTTTAACAGTTCAAGAGAACACTTCTCCTTATATGAGTGGATGTTCAATCGACGGAAAACGTCCTTGTGAATATGTGCAGATATTGCAGTGATGTTGTAAACATCGGTAACGATAGTGTGTGGTATATCTGCCTGTTGAAACATCTGGGTGAGAATAGGACTCCAAATACCATTAGCCTTGGCAGTGCACTTGGTATCATTCTCCCTGTCGATGATTTTGTCTTCATAAATGGGACGCATCCACACTAGATTGCTCGGCTTGATAATGACTAGAGGAATTCTACCCTTGATCTCAGAAAGATAGTGGTAGTTATCCTCCCGCTATTCAACGTTGTTGAAAACCGATGAGCAAGGACAGCAATAACGCAGGTCAGGTGCATTAATTGTATCGGCACCAACCATTATTTCTGCAGTCTCTGTGGTATCCACAACCAAGGCAAAGTACTTTCCATAACCTCTCTCGGGCTTCTTTGCGAAAGGAGCTATATTGGTGTCATTTCCATAAATCGTTTCAAGAGTTGATGCATCTTAACCTGTAATGACAATAGTTCCTAACTTCCAATAACGAATCAAGGTCGAGGTTTTCCAGTAGGGCTATAGCCAACAATTCTGGAATAAGACCCTGTGGGGGAAAAGGGAGATGAAGGGACCTCACCTGTAAAGAAAGGCTCAATGAGCCCCCACCTTGCTTTAGTGGACTCTTCATTAAGGGATAGCTATATTTTCCCATTATTACAGGAGACAAATGGGAGAAGGAGGAGTGTTAAGCAGGGCTCTTTTTTTGTGGGGAGTAGGGTGAGTGAGAGCTTTATAGAGATTAATCGAACGACATTTTGGGAGGGTCATCTTCCGAGAGAACTTAAAGCCAGCTATTGATGGTATTGAGACCTTTTTCCCTTTCCCTCATTGGACATTTCGTATGGAATGGAACCCCTTCTATGATGATAAAGGCGAAAGCATCTCCGGGTGTCTTACATAAGCTATGTGTTGATTATTTATTATTTCCTAATGAGGAATAATCTACAAAAGAAAAAGTTAACTGGGGAAATATTATTTCCAACCCAACATCACCAACATCAACATCAACATACCTCATTAATGCTCTCTGCGCGTCTTGCTGGTCTGAGAAAGACCCTGACCACTTTTCCATTGACAAAATTCATCCTAGTGACAGGCAACCAATCCGGTGATCTCGATTCTGTGGTGTGTGCCATAGTTCATGCATTCTTCCATAATGTCTTTCACAAGAACTCGACACATCCGCTAATGGTACCGTTCCTAAACTTCCATAAGAAGGATCTAAGGCTACGTAAGGATGTTTTACTAGCTCTTCAGACGGTGAATGTGGATCCAGATAGTTTATTCTTTGTCGATGACCTATATGGGGAGGATGTCGGTATTTCTACATTTGCGAAAGGCGTCAGTGATGTTATGCTTATAGATCATAATGTACCACAGGGACATGTTAATCGTGTTCTATCACAAGTTCCTGTGAGTGGAATCATTGACCATCATGAAGATGAAGGGAAGTTTATGGAGGAGGGTGTCAGTCCGCGCCTGGTGATCAAGACTGGAAGCTGTTCAAGTTTGGTGTGGGGATATTGGCTAGACAAAATGGGGAGCCGCCTGGATATTCACCTTGATGATGAAGGTATCAGAGAAGTTATAGAATTGCTCTCTGCTGCCTTGTTACTTGATACATCCAACTGCACATCCAAAATGATCAAGGAGGACTGGAATGCCTTGGAAGGTTACAAAGACCTATTCCCAAGTGTATATGTCGGTATTCAATCCTTGGATCAATGGTATCAAAGGTTACAGGATGCAAGAAGTGATATTCAAGGACTTACAATCGGGGAGATTTTGATCAAGGATTACAAGGTATTTGAATTCCCAATCGGGACAACAGATACCCTGCTGAAGCTAGGTATCTCATCAATGATTAAGCCTTTTGACTGGCTTTTGGAACAACAAAAGGGGTCACTGCTTGACGCTTTCCAAAGAGAAGTACAGAAGTTTATCACTGAGAACAGTATTGATGCCTCCCTTATCATGACCGCGTTTGTCAACCCAACCACGAATGAATTCCAGAGACAACTCGTATTTTCAACTGCTAAGGAAGAAGTTTCTGTGCTGTTGAGACTTGTCATTGATGCAATAGGTGGAGATCTACAGCTTCAAGAGTTGCCTCTTGATCCAAATGGAGACAACGGCAATAGCAACATGCCATTTGTCCAGTTTTACAGTCAAGGGAATGTAAAGGGCAGCAGGAAACTTGTGGCTCCAGTGATCAAGAATGCAGTTAGAGATCTGTAGATAACAATAATACTAATCATAACTACTAGGTGAAATAGTGCCGACAATAATATAGATTCAACGAGAACTCTGTAGCTTCTCGTTGATACTCTGCCTCAATATATCAAATGGACTCTTCTTAAACCTCTCGTCCTTCAGCACCTCTCCAAATCTCGCCCTCTCTTGGTTCTCGATGAGCTTGACTCCAGTCTTGTTCCGTGGATTAGGAATGTTCTTAGTGTCCTTGGACACAAACTTTTTAGAGGACACAACAAGATTCACATTCTTGAGCACTTCGTTCCTATTTGCGCTCTCTGTCTCGACTGGTTCTTCACCGAGGACAGTCAAAAGATCCTTCATCTTTGGTAAGAGCTCCTCCTTGGCTTTTCTCTTACGTCTTCTCAAGGAGGATTTCGAAATGTTAGACGAGTCATTCTGAAGTTTCGTAAGTAGTTTGTCACGCTTGTTACTAAGTTTTTCACGTCTGGTCTGTTTGTATTCATGTAGAAAAGCCAGTGGGTCTTCTGGAAGCACTGATGCTGATGGCTGGTTTTCCGTTTGCGATGAGCTCTGAATCTGTGATTTAGTCTGAATTTTGGTTCTGAGATTCGTTCTCTTTTTAGCAACCTGTAACTATTGTTAGTTGATTAATCCACAAAACAATCAGTCTCTGTCAACCTGTCAACCCACCATTCTGATCAAAAACTTTTTGCACTCACTACTGGAACAAAACCACCAAAGCCTGTGTGTAATCATGTAAATTTTTTTTCTCTATCCTGACATAATCCTTGAAAAAGTTTTAAAAAAATCTTCGACACTTTCTTCTCGCTGGTGACCTCCACTGCGGCTACACTGAAAACACACAGCTCAAACCATGTCCAGAGTCACTGCAGTAGTCACCACTGTCGCAGCCGTTGCTATTGCCTACGCTGCATACTTTGACTATTCTCGTCGCCACAATGCTGAGTTTAGAAAGCAGCTCCGCAAGTCTTCCAAGTCACACGCAAAGCTACAAACCGACGCTGAGAACAGCGTCAAGTCCGCCAAGGTGGCTGAGATCAAAGCTATTCTCGAGGAGTCCCTTGCCTCTGACCCACTTCCAACCTCTCCAGCTGAGAAGGAGCAGTACTTTATGACCCAGGTGACTGCTGGTGAACAGCTAGCTGCGATCCCAGGCAACGAAGTCAATGCTGCAGTTTCCTTTTACAGAGCCTTATCTGTGTATCCAAACCCAACTGATATCTTGGGAATCTACCAAAAGTCCTTGCCTGCTCCAGTGTATGAGTATATCATCACCATGATTGCCATCAAGCCACCACAATCAGTGGCCTCTTTCTTAGGTGGCGCTGCTGCTAATGCCGCCACTGATGCTGCTGATGCCGCTGCTGTTTCGGCCACTGATGCTGCTGTTGCGGCTGAAGAGCAAGATTGAACCATGTAATCTTTGGGTTAAATTGAGGAGGAGAAGGAGGATACGCTTTCTCCATCCCCTTGACTTTTCTTCCTTTTATTGTGTTCTTATTTATCTGCTGGATGTGTGTGCGTGTGCGCTGTGTACATAGTATAATGAAACGTTTCTTCTGTTTTTCATCTGTGAAGAAATACTTAGTAGAATAGAATAATCATTTACTATCAAGTTGTGTGTATGTGTGTGTTTATATACAGTAACATGGTTTTACTTTGGAACATACTTGATCATGTTCTTGGTCAAGATAAAACCATAAGTGGTCAAGGCAACAAAGTTGACAGCATTGAAAAGCAAACTTATGGCATGAAACTTACCGAACTTTTTGGTCACAGCCTTGTGTTCTTCAGTCTCTGGACCTTTACCGTCAGCCTCCAAAGTCCATCTTTGCTCTTTCAAGGCCTTGGTGACAGGTAACAACCAAAACGCATTGGTGGCACCACCAACAACAGCAGCTCCCAATGTGACAAGGGCACCAGTAGTTAATGTGTACGGAGCAGTCAATCCGATGATGATTGGAGCAAGGGTCTCACCAAGAAAGTAGTGCGAAAACACCTTGTTCTGGAGCTTAGAGAATTGGTCTCTCTCCAACGTCTTGAAGGCAATTGGGGAAGCAACGTAGGAGTAGTAGCCAGTACCACCCCAGACAGAAGCCCAAGAGAACAAGTGAGCGGCTGGAAGAAATGACATTATGTTTTATGGAAATTGAGGGAGTTCTTATTGGTGTTTAAGTGATTTAAACCATCATTTTTTTGTTTGGTTCGTTCTAAAGTCGAACCACTATTACCGTCTATCTTCTGAATTCCTAATTCCTAAAATGACATGCACATTTTTCCAACTTTACATTTTTATACTATCAGTTCAGTAAATAATACGGAAAGATTCTCACTAAATGAGAGCACCTTGTGCCGCACAGACCAACCCTCTGTAGACATAGTAAAACAAACAGAATCATCCATCCACCACCCTACATAAAAAAAAGGAAAACATCAACAACTCTCGGAGAAAATAATTTTGCGGTGCTCCTGCGGAAGGTTTCCCGAAACAAACAGATGCGCCGCCGCTAAGCCCCTCAAGACCACCACCAAGGAAAAAGAAAATTCCCCTTATATAAAAGAGCATAGTGGTGTCTGTTCTTAAGGTGTTGGTAACGTACACTGTCTGCTGCTGAAACACAATGGCCCAACGCTATTCGAAAGACCAAGAACTCATTGATTACGCCTACGGCAACCTCGAAGGTGTCCCAAGGGGTTCAGATGACTATGAGAAGATGATCTCTGGAATGGCATACAACTGTTGGGCTCCAGAGCTCAACGATTCGAGAATCACACGTCATGAAATGGCCAGACTATACGGATCGATCTTTTTGAAGGACTTCAATTCTACCGATGAATTCATGAAGTATAGACGTGAGTATCTGGGTAAGATCATGGGGAAACTTGGTGGTGACAACATCTACATGGAGCCGTTTTCTGTAGATTACGGTTTCAACGTGGAGATTGGTGATAACTTTTACTCCAACTTTAACCTGACGATTCTGGACTGTTCCATTGTGAAAATTGGCAGTGGTGTCATGATTGGGCCAAACACCACCATTTGCTGTGCAACTCATGACTTGGATCCAGTTCAGCGTGTTGATAAATGCGTTGAGTATGCCCGTGAGATCACTATAGGTGATAAAGTTTGGATCGGTTCTAATGTCACTATTTTGCAAGGTGCGACTATTGGTGATGGAGTCACCATTGGGGCCAATTCAGTGGTCACTGCTGGTACGGTTATCCCTCCATACACGGTTGCTGTTGGCACCCCATGTAGGGTCATCAAGAAATTACCAGGATACGACCACAAGGATTAGATATTTGTATTTATTTTCCTAACCAATGTATGAAAACTTTGGAATACCCTGTGTTGTGAACCGTACGCCCAATGGACGTGCATGGGTGTGATTGTAAAGACATATTTGTCGTCCAGCTGTTGGTGGTGGCTCTTGCGTCTTCTAAATGATCGGGACCAAACATCTCCTTTCCTGCTCTTCACGGTAAGAACTTCTTCTTCTGCCCCATACACCACTGTCAAGAACCCATAAAGTAAAAGTTCCCTTTCTGTGACACTTAGATTGATCTTGAACTCAACAACTGTGTATACAACAAGATTTCTGAACTCGTTTGATGTTGATTTGTAAACGAGTGGTCTGTAGTGTTTCCATGACCAAAATACCACCCACTTCTTGGACTTCTTACCAGGAGCAAAACTTGTAAATAACCAATTTAAGCACTTCTGTCCTGTCAAATTGTCCTTGATGGCAGCTATTGAGTTCTTCTTGCAGATCAATGAAGAGTACCAAACACTCAAATCATTCTCCAGACTCTCCTCGATCAACTTGTTAATAAACCCAACTTCGCCACCTTCCTCAAAGATCAATTCATTAGGAGTACCAACCACAGCATCTCTTCTCAAAATATCTTTAATTTCTATCCCTTCTTCAATCTCCCTCGCTGACTTATAGAACGGTGGATTGCAACAGACAAACTCGAATGATCCCTTTAACCCCAAGAGGCCATCATTCACCACCACATCCAGATTCAAACCATTGACTATCACAATTTCCTTTGCCTTTTCAATAGATTTAACATCAATGTCAATACCTGTCATTTTCCACCCATACTTCTTTGTTGCTAGTAGTCCATAAATGGCATACGGGCCACATCCCAGGTCCAAACCATTCACATTCTCAGTAGTCACAATGCCAGATTCTTTCAGCATTCGATTGATCAAGGACAAATACATCAATCTAGACGGAGCAGTCGGTATTAGGTGTCCTTCAATATGTGAATCAGGTAGCATGAGTTTGAAGTGATCCAACAGTGTGATCTTGAGAAGTTCATACTGTCCTGCACTACTGAATTTAAAGTGGTGGTGCATCACTGTTGAAGTGCCACTTCCGTTGGTTGTTGTCACGATGAATGGTTTCAAAGATGGATATCTGTCACTCAACTCATTGAAATCATAGTCAATGTCGTCATCGTCCATTCTATGGGAATTTGAAATTAATGTTGGGACAATCCAAAGATTTTAATGTTCTCTGAAGGATCAAGCAAAAAAAAAAAAACACTCACGCTGGGGGTCGAACCCAGAATCTTCTGATTAGAAGTCAGACGCGTTGCCATTACGCCACGCGAGCCTCTCTTGCTTACGTAAAAGTTGTTTACTATATACCTATCTTCTTTATTCCTGTTGTTGATGAACCATAAATAGCATGGAGCCTTTTTCCGCGGTATAGGGTGTGCATATTGGAAATTATTACAGTTTCAGTTTTCATACACTAAGTTCTCCAAATTATTGACACGGAGTATAGTAGATTGAAAGTTCATTAAATTTGATTTTGATGGTATTTATTATTGATTTCATAGGCACCCCTTATCCATTTTCAGTATTAATAACCGGCTTCCCGTCGGTACCGAAATTCCAACCTGGCGCAAGCTTAATAAAGCAGCAGTAAAACTGCTTGCTACTGAAGGCCTAAAAGCACTCAATAGCAAGTACTGATCATTAGATATATAGCTGCTTCAAATATAGTCAAATCAGGGCATCGGGATATCTTCACTCCATCATGATTGAGTTCTATATAGTGCGACGTTCACATCACCATCACTCCTTGTAAGTACCAGCAATCCGATTAATCACTTTAGGTCTGAAAACATCCAAACACACAGTGGACTGAGTGAGCTGCCCAATCATGCCACAAGAATTATACTATAGCAGTATGCAATGGGGATTGAAAGGTGGGTGTGAAAGAGAGAGAGCAATAAAGGGGTCAATGATAGTAACTCCGAGGGCGGGGCGGAGGGGGACAGGCGGGGTTCCGTATAACCGGAAATGGAAAGTTGCCCACACCGACCATTTCAAGTAGGTATGTGAGAATTATCAATCTGGGTATTAGTGTGAAGAAGTGAGAGGACAGGGTGTTGAGTTTCCCTCTCTGTGCTAGTGACAGCCACCATGTGCGCTGTTTTTATACTGATATGAAAGGTTTGTTCCCATTGGTTTCCATTGGAGAGGAGGACACCAGAATTGCTTTTAATGCTGCCAGTAAATGTGTCTCGCGGCTGGTAGAATTTCGGAGTAGTGCCATTGACACAACAGGGGTTTACGTTGAAAGACCATTGATGAGTGAACCCAGCAAGGGAACGGCTGAGACCTGTTTTTTTTATTTCTTTTTGGATGGAAGATCAGGAGATGTATTTCTGCCGGCCCACCCACCTGTCAAAAGGTCAATTCGATCAACAGACTTTCTGTTTTGATTAATGATGGATGGGTTCGGAGTACACCCATGTGTTCAGATGAACCGGATCCCCCCACCACACACATCCCTACAAAAACAGCAACCAAAAAACACGAAAAACAAAAAATAATGGAGCCACAAAGAACGTATCTTTGTTTATGTGTGTCGCAAAGGATAGACACCAAAGCGAAGACACCACCAGATGCCCGTACATGTGACCTGGTGATGGACCTTTTTTTTTTTTTCTTAAAACAGCGTGTGTGTAGATCCCCTATGAACAATAGGACATATACTATAAAAGAAGGTCCAGTCCCAACCAAATTTTATCAAACAAGCTATTTCCATATAGACCATTAAGAAATAAGCAACTATAATGTCTATTCCAACTACACAAAAGGCAGTCATCTTTGAGACCAATGGTGGCCCATTGCAGTACAAGGACATTCCAGTCCCAACCCCAAAGCCAAATGAGATTTTGATTAATGTCAAGTACTCCGGTGTCTGTCACACTGATTTGCACGCCTGGAAGGGTGACTGGCCATTGGCTACCAAGCTTCCATTGGTTGGTGGTCACGAAGGTGCTGGTGTCGTTGTTGCCATGGGTTCTGAAGTTAAGAACTGGGAACTCGGTGACTTGGCTGGTATCAAGTGGTTGAACGGTTCTTGTCAATCTTGTGAGTTCTGTGAGAAGTCTTTCGAGCCAAACTGTGCACAAGCTGACTTGTCTGGTTACACCCACGATGGTTCTTTCCAACAATACGCCACTGCTGACGCTGTCCAAGCTGCCAGAATCCCAAAGGGTACTGACTTGGCTGAAGTTGCTCCAATTCTATGTGCTGGTGTCACCGTCTACAAGGCCTTGAAGACTGCCAACTTGGAGTCTGGTGAATGGGTCGCTATCTCTGGTGCCGGTGGTGGTCTAGGTACTTTAGCCATCCAATACGCCGCTGCTCTAGGTTTGAGAGTTTTGGCTATTGACGGTGGTGATGAAAAGGGTGAGTTGGTTAAGTCACTAGGTGCTGAGGTTTACGTTGACTTCACCAAGTCCAAGGACCTTGTCAAGGACATCCAAGATGCCACCAACGGTGGTCCACACGGTGTCATCAACGTTTCTGTTTCTGAAAAGGCCATTGAGCAATCCATTGAGTATGTCAGATCAAACGGTGTTGTCGTTTTGGTTGGTTTGCCACAAGGTGCCGTTGCTAAGGCTCCAGTCTTCAGTACCGTTGTCAAGTCTGTGTCAATCAAGGGTTCTTACGTCGGTAACAGAGCTGACACCAGAGAGGCCATTGACTTCTTTACCAGAGGTCTAGTCAAGTCTCCAATCAAGATTGTTGGTTTGTCTGAGTTGCCAGGGGTTTACGAGTTGATGGCTCAAGGTAAGATCTTGGGTCGTTACGTTCTTGACAATTCTAAGTAGATAGCACATAACTGGCGACTAGAGAAGAAGGTTAGTACCGCGGTTCCCTGGTGGAAATGATGAGAAATGAATGATTTTACTTGTGGTGATTGTAGCTAGAGCCAAGTTGTCTACAAATCAGGTGGGGTCTTTCGCACTAAACTTAATAGCAAGCGCGCAGGTGGAAAAGGCCAAATGGGGGAAAATCATCGGATTCTTCTGACTTGGTAGTTGTTTTCCGCGATCATCCAAATCAGGAAACGAATTGCGCACATATGAGGGCTTCTAAACACTTTAAAGGAGGCATAAAAGACACACTCAAAGTCCTCTTTCAATGCTTCAAGCGGCCATAGTTTCCAACACACCAACGACCGCTAATGTCTAGTCTACCCGAAACACAGAAGGCGATTGTCTTTGAGAATCACAATGACCCACTGAAGTGCACCACTATCCCAGTGCCAACCCCAAAGCCCAACGAAATCCTCGTTAACATCAAGTATTCCGGTGTCTGTCACTCAGACTTACACGCCTGGAAAGGTGATTGGCCTGATGAGACCAAGTTACCACTTATTGGCGGCCATGAAGGTGCTGGTATTGTAGTTGGTAAAGGCGCTGATGTCACAAACTTTGAGATTGGAGACTTTGCCGGAGTAAAATGGATCAACAAGACCTGCTTGACATGTGAGTACTGTCAGTTGGGGGAGGAGACGTGTTGCAAAGCACAGAATATATCTGGATACACTGTGGATGGCACTTTCCAGCAGTTTTGTGTTGGCGATGCCGTTCAGGCTGCAAAGATTCATAGGACCACTAACCTTGCTGAAATTGCCCCTGTCCTATGTGCTGGTGTCACTGCGTATAAAGCGTTGAAGAAAACTGGTTTGAAGCCTGGGCATTGGTGTGTTGTCATTGGTGCTGGTGGTGGTCTTGGTTCGCTAGCTGTTCAGTATGCCAACGCAATGGGCTTCAGGGTGATTGGTGTCGATGCAGGAGGCAAAAAGGATCTCGTCTTGCGTGAACTGAACGCAGAGAAATTTGTTGACTTTACCGCTACCAAGGATATTGTTGGTGATATTGTCCGATTGACAGGCGGTGGTGCTCATGGTGTGGTGAATTTCTCCGTCAGTGAGATCGCGATGAACCTCGGCATTCAATACGTGAGACCACTGGGGACGATGGTGCTGGTCGGCATGCCTCCTAATGCTGTGGTGAAGTCTGATGTATACGGACACATTGATAGACAGATAACAATTGTTGGCTCGAGTGTTGGGACCAGACAAGACACTGTTGAAGCCATCGACTTCTTTGAACGTGGATTGATCAAGTCCAAGGTCGAGGTGTTCCCAATGGAAGATCTGGAAAAGGCGTTTGATCTTATGGAGAAAAACAAAATCTTAGGCCGTATTGTGCTGGAGATTCCAACTCCGAGAGAAGGTTCGCTTTAGAGACAAACGTTTTTACCAAGCCGATTCCTCGAACTTTAATGCACGGCTTTACTTAATGGACATGATATGGACTGGCTAAAACCTGAACTGAAGTGTCTGTCACTTTTTGTACATTTTTGTGCGGGGAGGAGGAGTAAGAGTTAGATTACACAGCCATTAGCTTCTGTAGATGATCATTATTCCATATTTTATTGTAGTGTTGGTGTGGTGCTGTTCATTCGCGGACTTTAGGTGACTGCAATATGGGGCCCATCACCGCTTACAAAAATTGTTGCTTGAGTCGATTGATATATCTGATTGCGCCAATAGGCACCTTTGCATCGAATTCATCAATCTTTATGATAGTCCGATATTGTATGAAGTAATAACAAAAAACACCCATCTCCAATCCTTAGTAGGAAAAATATTTCACGTGGATATGTCCAAACCTCGATACAGGTTGGTTGGTTCTATTCCTTCACTGGTTCAATGGAGTCCTATCGGACAACCTCGAAGCCACCACGCATACATGCGCGCATACAAAAGGACCACCACAGTAAAGTAAACCGCCGGTGAGTGGGGCTCCTCGCTTTTAGGAACAAGGATAGCCGCCTAATCTTCACCTTCAAAGAAAAAGAATGAAGCCCAACATATTCAAAGATGTAAACTTTTTAACTTGTCGGAGTGCGATATGAATATGTATGAGCACAGGTGACCTTCGCTTTCACTATCAATAACAACAACAACAACAACAAACAATTGGGGCCTCTTGTTAACCAACACTGAACACATGGAGATGGTTTCCCTTACTTTGCTCTTAACTCCAGCTCAGACAATAAGGGGGTGGTGGTGGTGGGTGGGGCCAGTAAGAAGAAGTTGGGTGGGTGTGTCGTGTAGAATCAAAGCCCCTCGTAGGCGGGAGGGGTGGGGTCTTCTCTAGTTTCGGAGTTTGTAAAATCTTCCTGGAGTTTACGACACGGCTGGCTGATAAATCCGGAGAGCGGAGTTTCTACAGTTTTTTGTCATCATCGAACAGAATAGACGAGACAATACGCCGAATGCCAGCAGCAAAGGAATCCACTTTGAAGTTCGTTACAGAGCAGTGCGTGTTATTCAATGATATCAATACTATATATATACATATAGATATATATAAATGCATAACTCAACTGTTGTTGTTTGCACACGATCTATTAGCCCGCTTTATTATTTTCTTTCTTTCTTTCTACCTTTTTTTTTTTTCATTTTCTATTTTTTCCTCATTGCGTGGAGGGGGAACAGACGACACACCCAACTCCGATACTCGATCACTACTCGAATTGAAATAAATGATGGAGTCCGTGTCACACAAGCTAACAAAAAAACTATTTAAGTGCCATTGAATCTTCCCTTTCAGCAACACAAACTCTATCTCAACGACCATCAATCATCTAATTGTCACAATGCTAAGAACTCAATTGAGAACCTCCATCAGATCCCCAATCTTCTCTCTAAGAAGAACTTTGGCCTCCGCACCAGAGATCCCAACCAGCCAAAAGGGTGTGATCTTCTACGAGAACGGCGGTGAATTGCAGTACAAGGACATTCCAGTCCCAACCCCAAAGCCAAATGAGATCTTGGTCAATGTCAAGTACTCCGGTGTCTGTCACACTGATTTGCACGCCTGGAAGGGTGACTGGCCATTGGCTACCAAGCTTCCATTGGTTGGTGGTCACGAAGGTGCTGGTATCGTTGTTGCCAAGGGTTCTGAAGTTAAGAACTTCGAGATTGGTGACTTGGCTGGTATCAAGTGGTTGAACGGTTCTTGTCAATCTTGTGAGCTATGTGAGAACTCCTTTGAGTCCAATTGTGCTCACGCTGACTTGTCTGGTTACACCCACGATGGTTCTTTCCAACAATACGCCACTGCTGACGCTGTCCAAGCTGCTCAAATTCCAAAGGGTACTGACTTGGCTGAAGTTGCTCCAATTCTATGTGCTGGTGTCACCGTTTACAAGGCTCTAAAGTCTGCCAACTTGAAGGCTGGTGAATGGGTCGCTATCTCTGGTGCTGCCGGTGGTCTAGGTTCTCTTGCCGTTCAATACGCCAAGGCTATGGGTTACAGAGTCCTAGGTATTGATGGTGGTGAGGACAAGGAGGCTTTGTTCAAGTCCCTTGGTGGTGAGGTCTTTATTGATTTCAAGAAGGAGAAGAACGTTGTCGAGGCTATCCAAAATGCCACCAACGGTGGTCCACAAGGTGTCATCAACGTTTCTGTCGCTGAGTCTGCCATTTCTCAATCCACTGAGTACGTTAGACCAACTGGTAAGGTTGTTCTTGTTGGTTTGCCAGCAGGTGCCATCTGCAAGTCTGAGGTCTTCACCCATGTCGTCAAGTCTATCAACATTATCGGTTCTTACGTCGGTAACAGAGCTGACACCAGAGAGGCCATTGACTTCTTCACCAGAGGTCTAGTCAAGTCTCCAATCAAGGTTGTTGGTTTGTCTAAGTTGCCAGAGGTTTACGAGTTGATGGAGCAAGGTAAGATCTTGGGTCGTTACGTTGTCGACACTTCCAATTAGAGACCAGACTTGCTTCTACCCACCAACTTGCTTTATAGAGTTGGTTAGATTATTTTACCACTGGTATGGTAACCCCCTAAAAATGAGCGTCGATTTTTGATATTCTTTTCTTGATACTGTCCAAAAAGTGTAGTGATATTTTCTTAACTCCTTGCTTGGAGAGCCTTTCTTCATTTCACCTCATCTCATCACACCAGTCAAATGAGAGAAACCAGGTTAATCTCAAAACAAAGACAACAAATAAAAACAACAAAGAAGGAAGAGTAGTGCGCGTACCATTTATCCAAAATAAATTTTCCCAAAAAAAAAATACAGCTTTGGTTCTTTTACCGCTAAAAGACAAGAAGAGACTAAGCAGCCATCAAGATGGATGACGACTTGTTTGCTGTCTTTGATGAGGTCCCAGAGGCTCCAGCACAGATTGAGGAGATTATAGAAGAGGAGCCAGTCAAACTGGAAGAAGAAAACAAGAGAAAGCGTACATCTTCTCTAGATGGCTCTTCCACTACAGCAGCAGCAGAGAAAAAGTCCAAAAAGGACAAGAAGTTAGTTGATAAGAAGGAGAAGTCGGAGGTGGTGCCACTGGTTGCTGATTCTTTTGAGACAGAAGCCTCCAGAGAAGTTCAAGCTTCTGCTGGTTTGATGCCAAAGGCTCCAGAGGCGGAACAGACTAGTGATGGGAAGGTCAAGTTATTGCATCAGGTCAGACACCAAGTTGCTGTGCCTAGTGGATATCCTTATAAGCCGATCGGTGAACACAAGAGACAGAACGAAGCGAGAACATACCCCTTCACTCTTGATCCTTTCCAGGACACTGCCATTTCCTGTATTGATAGAAGTGAATCTGTACTTGTTTCTGCCCATACCTCTGCTGGTAAAACAGTTGTTGCTGAGTATGCCATCGCTCAATCTTTGAAGTCTAAACAGAGAGTTATTTACACATCCCCTATCAAGGCTCTGTCCAACCAAAAATATCGTGAACTACTTGCTGAGTTTGGCGATGTTGGTCTAATGACGGGTGATGTTACTATTAACCCAGATGCCGGATGCTTGGTCATGACCACTGAAATTTTAAGATCCATGCTTTACAGAGGTTCTGAGGTCATGAGAGAGGTTGCTTGGGTCATCTTTGATGAAGTGCACTACATGAGAGACAAGGAGCGTGGTGTTGTTTGGGAAGAGACTATTATTTTACTACCAGATAAAGTGCATTATGTCTTTCTGTCTGCCACCATTCCTAATGCGATGGAGTTTGCTGAGTGGATTTGTAAGATTCATTCACAGCCTTGTCATATCGTTTACACTGACTTTAGACCTACACCATTGCAGCATTACTTATTCCCTGCTAACGGTGATGGTATTCACTTAGTTGTCGATGAGAAATCCACATTCAGAGAGGAAAACTTCCAAAAGGCAATGGCTTCCATCAGTGACAAGCAAGGTGATGATCCAAATTCTGACAAATCGAGAGGTAAGAAGGGCCAAACGTTCAAAGGTGGTAACAAGGATTCTAAATCCGATATCTACAAGATTGTTAAGATGATTTGGATAAAGAAATACAATCCAGTAATTGTATTCTCTTTCTCCAAGAGAGATTGTGAGTCATTGGCATTGAAAATGTCCAAACTGGATTTCAATACCGATGAAGAACGTGACGTCTTGACCAAGATCTTCAGCAATGCTATTGACCTGCTTCCTGAATGTGATCGGGAGTTACCACAGATCAAGCATATCTTGCCGCTATTGAGACGTGGTATTGGTATACATCACTCTGGACTGTTGCCAATCTTGAAGGAAATCATTGAAATTTTGTTCCAGGAGGGACTACTAAAGGTTCTTTTTGCCACTGAAACGTTTTCAATTGGTTTGAATATGCCGGCGAAGACAGTTGTGTTCACATCAGTGAGAAAATGGGATGGTAAAGGTTTCCGTTGGGTCTCTGGTGGTGAGTATATCCAAATGTCTGGCCGTGCAGGTCGTCGTGGTCTTGATGATCGTGGTATTGTCATTATGATGATTGACGAGAAGATGGAGCCTCAGGTTGCGAAGGGGATGGTTAAGGGACAGGCTGATCGTCTAGATTCTGCTTTCCACTTGGGTTATAATATGATTTTGAACTTGATGAGAGTGGAAGGTATTTCTCCAGAGTTCATGTTGGAACACTCTTTCTTTCAATTCCAGAATGCCGCTTCCGTTCCAGTGTTGGAGAAGAAGCTTCTAGCCATTGAAGACCAATTGAAAACGATTAAAGTTGAGGATGAGATTGCCATCAAAGAGTACTATGACATTAGAAAACAATTGGACACCTACAACGAAGATGTACGTCAAATTATTACACATCCATCATATGTCCTCACCTTTTTGCAAGGTGGTAGACTGGTGAAGGTGAAGATTGGTGAGTTTGATTATGGTTGGGCCGTAGTGGTGGCCTATCAGAAAAGATTGAACAAGCGCCAGAAAGATAAGGTTTACAATGACCACGAATCATACCTTGTCGACGTTATGGTCAACACTATGTTTATTGATTCCCCAACATCTTTGATCAAGCCATTCAATCCAGACTTCCCAGTGGGCATCAGAACAGCCAGAGAAGGAGAAAAATCCAAGAGTGAAGTGATCCCAATAACATTGGAGTCCATCGAACAGATTGGAAACTTGAGGCTATATCTACCAAAAGACTTGAAATCCCAACAACAAAAGGATACCCTATCCAAGAGCATAAACGAAGTTAAGCGCAGATTTGAAGATGGAATTCCATTGCTTGACCCGGTGGAAAACATGAAGATTGAAGACCAGGAATTCAAGAACTTGTTGAAAAAGATTGAAGTTTTGGAGTCAAAGTTGTACTCTAACCCATTGTCTTTGTCACCACGATTGAAGGATATATATGATGCGTACAGCTCCAAGGTTTCCCTTCAGAAGGATGCGAAGTCCATTAAGGACAAGATTCTGGAGACACAGGCTGTAATCCAACTTGATGATTTAAGACACAGAAAGAGAGTACTGAGAAGATTAGGATTTACCAATGCCTCTGATGTCATTGAACTGAAAGGTAGGGTTGCATGTGAGATTAGTACTGGTGATGAGCTTTTATTAACCGAATTGATTTTCAACGGTAACTTTAATGAATTGTCCCCAGAGCAGTGTGCTGCTCTGTTGTCATGTTTTGTGTTTCAAGAGAGGTCTAAGGAGACACCAAGGTTGAAACCAGAGTTGGCTGAACCATTGAAGCAGATGCAGGAGATGGCTTCCAAGATTGCCAAAATCTCCAAGGAGTCCAAGATTGAAATAGTTGAGAAGGAGTACATTGAGACTTTCAGACCAGAGTTGATGGAGGTTGTGTTTTCATGGTGCAAAGGTGCCACCTTCACACAGATTTGTAAGATGACTGATGTCTATGAGGGTTCATTGATTAGAATGTTTAAGAGATTGGAGGAGATGTTGAAACAGATGGTTGTTGCCGCAAAGACGATTGGTAACGTGGCATTGGAGGAGAAGATGGAGAAAGCTACAGAGTTGGTCCATAGAGACATTGTGAGTGCTGGGTCCCTGTACCTATGATTAGAAGAACAAAACAATAGAAAGCAGTGTGTGTTAAATAGAAAAATGTGTCAACATTCTTCTCCGATTGTCCTTTTCTTCAAGTAAGGGAAAAACCGTGTAGATTTTGCAAGTTCAGTTTCCCCACGAAAACTTTTCAGAAAGCTGCAAGCCTTGCTTCCGCCTGTCCGATATACGGTAGGGCCACTACTATGGCGAGTAAAGTGAAGGAAAAACTCGGAAAGGAGACCCGGAAACATACAGCCGCGACAAAAGCACACACACTGGGCGCGTTTATCACCGAGAACGGGAGAGAATATATGGGATTAAGGGGAAGGGGCTGGGCTGGGCTGGCAGGTATAGCCTCCCGCGGGAGTGCGCGGGGGTAGGGGTGGGATAGAAGAAAAGAGGTGGTGGCAATTGGCTACAGTTGTTGGTAGTAGAGGCCAAACCCAAGACAGATTGACCAATTAACAGTCTCTAAATTAAAAAAACGTTGACCCTTATTGTCTCCCAAAGAAAAGTGAAAAATTTCACAAAAAGAAATAAAAAAAAATCTGGGGTAAGGAAGAGGGCCCGAGCCGTTTGCATGCATCCGTCAATCCCAAAAGAGAGAGAAAAAAAAGAAGAAAGCATACCACTTCACAAAACAAGTGGTTTTCACTCAATTCAAATCAACTTTCTTGGAGATAAACATGCTTTGTCTTATTGACCTTGCCATCTTCCAATGGTACGACATAAGTTTGGTTTGGTCTGGGGGTCTGGGGGTGGGCAGCGGCAACTATGGTCGGCGCACGAATTGAATAAAATAAAGAAAAAAAAACTCTTTTTGTGCCATTGATCCATGGGGCCACTTGTTCCTAAACCATCCGGGGCAATAATCCCGATGCACAAAATTATAAATAGAGGGCACCTTGCTGCTTATTCTGCGGCTCTCCTACTGCTCTTTGAATCACATCCACAAATCACACAATGTCACCATCAAAGACTTTCGAGAACAAGACTGCTCAGCTTATCAAGAAGCTAAATCTACACGAGGATGTTATCCTTCGTCACAATGCCTCCGTCCCAACTTTGTACGAGGATGGTTTGCAAGAGAAGAAAACTGCCATCTCTTCTTCCGGTGCCTTAATGGCCTTCTCTGGTAAGAAGACCGGTAGATCTCCAAAGGACAAGCGTATTGTTGACGAGGAGACCTCCACCAACAATGTGTGGTGGGGTCCTGTCAACAAGAAGGTCAGCGAGCAAACCTGGAAGATTTCCAGAGAAAGAGCCGAGGACTACTTGAGAACCAGAGAAAAGGTTTACGTTGTTGATGCTTACGCTGGTTGGGACCCACGTTACAGATTGAGAGTTAGAGTTGTCTGTGCCCGTGCCTACCACGCTTTGTTCATGAGAAACATGTTGATCAGACCAACCGAGGAGGAGCTAGAAGACTTTGAGCCAGAATTCACCATCTGGAACGCTGGTCAATTCCCAGCCAACATTTACACTGAGGGGATGACCTCTTCCACTTCTGTCGAGATTAACTTCAAGGAGATGGAGATGGTTATCTTGGGTACTGAGTATGCTGGTGAGATGAAGAAGGGTATCTTCACTGTCATGTTCTACTTGATGCCTGTCAACCACAACGTTTTGACTTTGCACTCTTCTGCCAACCAAGGTGTTGAGAACGAGGATGTTACTCTCTTCTTTGGTTTGTCAGGTACCGGTAAGACCACCTTGTCTGCTGATCCAAACCGTTTGTTGATTGGTGATGACGAGCACTGTTGGTCCGACCAAGGTGTCTTCAACATTGAGGGTGGTTGTTACGCCAAGTGTCTAGGTCTATCTGGTGAAAAGGAGCCAGAAATCTTCAACGCCATCAAGTTTGGTTCCGTTTTGGAGAATGTTGTTTACGATCAAGAGTCCAGAGTCGTCGACTACGATGACTCTACCCACACTGAGAACACCAGATGTGCTTACCCAATTGAGTTCATTCCATCTGCCAAGATTCCATGTTACGCCAACTCTCACCCAAAGAACATTGTCTTGTTGACCTGTGATGCCCGTGGTGTCTTGCCACCAGTCTCCAAGTTGACCAATGCCCAAGTTATGTACCACTTTATCTCTGGTTACACATCCAAGATGGCTGGTACCGAGGAGGGTATCACTGAGCCAACTGCCACCTTCTCTGCCTGTTTCGGTCAACCATTCTTGGCCCTACATCCAATGAAGTATGCACAGATGCTTTCTGACAAGATCACTGAGCACAAGGCTAACGCCTACTTGTTGAACACTGGTTGGACCGGTTCTTCTGTCTCCAAGGGTGGTAAGCGTTGTCCATTGAAGTACACCAGAGCCATCTTGGATGCTATCCACAACGGTACTCTAGCCAATGCTGAGTATGAGGCCTTGCCAGTCTTTGGTTTGCAAATCCCAACTGCCGTTGAGGGTGTTCCAGCTGAATTGTTGAATCCAGCCAAGAACTGGGTCGAGGGTAGTGACAAGTATGATGGTGAAGTTAAGGGCTTGGGCTCTTTGTTCGCCGCCAACTTTGAGATCTACGCTTCCGAAGCTACTGAGGAAGTCAAGGCTGCTGGTCCACAATTGTAAAAAAATTGTTGTACAAACATTAAGTTCATGGTTTTGGTTTGAATATATTCATTTGGTTTTTGTGGTTGTTTTGTTTTCAGTTCTTTTGATCCAAACCTTTTGGGTGGGGGCATAATAACAATATTGTGTTGATACCTGTTTCCTGGAGGGCTGTCGAGTTTTTATATAAGAGGAAAAATGGTTTTTTTTATATGAGAAAATGCATTCTTTACATTTCGGAATCTAATGGGTTTGTAGTCTTCCTTTGTTAGGCAAATAATCGTTCATTCGTGGCAGTTTTGGTTTGCAACTTTGGTACTTGACAGGAAAATCGCTATAGTTTAGTGTATCTCGTAAAGTTCTTCATGCAGATGTAGAATCATCATCTCTTTATCAATGGCTCCCTTGTAGAGAACAACTTGGCGGACCCTCGTTGTGCTTGCGGCCGTGGTGGTGATTCAATCACAGGTGTCCTGCTTGAGATACTACTCAAAATTGAATCCTGGAGAGTCTGTTTAGGAGGTATCTGTTTAGGAGGTATCTGGCTTTTCCAACGTGGTAATGCAGTAGTAGAAACTATAGATTCCTTGTCAATTTGTTGTGGCAGGTTCAACGTGCTTGCTGTTGGCGTTTTGTCATCATCTTGTTCCTCCGTATCATTTATTGCCATTGGCAGTGGTGCAAGTGTAGATGCATTTACCCAAGGGAAGAGAACACCACCAAAATAAAAGTGTTGAACCACAGGGAATTTACCAAGGACTTCTGCTTGAAACATTTTAAACATTCCCTTTGCGATCTTTTCCCAGTTCTTGACATTGGCGACATCGTAGAGGATTGGACTGTGTTCCAAGAACGGGCCCTTTTTGACCTTGAAGATGAAAGAGATAGCATTGAAGTAAAGGTTTCTGGTGGAGTACCTGAAAACCGCCGATCTATTCTGAGTGTACTTCGGTGGTATGATCTCTTCATGGCCTGGGCAGTTCAGAATTTGTGAGCAGCCAAGGATGTAGATGATGTGAAAATGATCATCTAGACCCCAAACACCATGACTACCTGCAGGTTCCAATGTGTATGTAGATATCAGCTTTCGTGCAACAGTGTAGTAGACACCAAAGACGATCAGAAAGTCATAGCCATCAAGCTCCGTAAAACTGATGATATCCACCTTCTCAAGACCAGTTAAAAATGCTAGGAAATTCAGCTCGTGACCTGTTCCATAGTCCAGTCTCTCTCTTGATCCAAATGAATTCAACATGTACCATTTGATCTCTTTCAAGAATCCCCTGGGGTCTTGTAATTTGAAAAATGGGGTCACAATCAACGTGTCTAGCCAATCATCCATCGCAGTTTCTAATTCATCATGCCATTGGCGACAAGCAAAGTTCCCGTAACGTCTAGGACCTTCTAATGGCGGTATGGCATCAATTAAAGCTGAAACTCTGTTCAACAGCTCGACAATGGCCCCAACCATGGGCTTTTCGTTCAGGATATCAATCAACTGGGTGTTCTCTTCTCTTTTACAAAAATCAGTCCTGATGTCAATGGTGGTATTACTGCGTTCATATTTTTCTACTTCTTCAGGAGTGTAGAGATCACTTTTATGCAGTACACCAGTTGGAACTTGTTTGCCTTCAACCAAATGGGCAATCTGCGTCAGTGCTATAGTTAAATCCCTGACAGCCAAGGACTGTTGAAAAGACTGAAGCCCTGACGAGTCATGGATCCGCTTTACAGGCTCGCTGAAGTGAAAGTTAAGAGGCTTTGATACAGACATATCCATATCTCCCACAATTTAGTCCTGCTGTTGTAAATTGTAAAATAGGCGGTGGTATAGTGATCCTTCCTTGTCCGCGGACAAACAAAGAAATGTTGTTGGTAATATATTACATAATCAAGAGAAGGTGAATTCTCTGGTTTGGCCACGATTCCAAGAGAAAAAAGCAGGGAAATCCCTTTGGGCGGCAAAGTCATTCGTGTTTCCACAACACAGAACACGCCTCTAAGCCATCATTCAGTGTGGCTAGTGTGCGAGATAGAGAGAGAGCACATACATAAGTATAACCATAAACCCTATTCAAAGGCAGAGTGAAGTTCCCAATCCATACTTAGTTTTAGCTAATTTTTCTTCCTAAGTCTGGCGATGTCCCTTGATGCAATTGCAAGGGAGAACGAGGAGTTGAGAAACATGATGGGCACTGGCAGTAGAGGCCGCTCAGCTGATGACAACCGCTCCATGTCATCTGAGTCTAGAGATATGAGTCGTGGGAGACCCGAAGGAAGCCGTGGAAGTCGTGGTAGAAGTAGGAGCAGAGGAGCACATGGATCGAGAGGAACATCAGCTAACAACGAGGACACCAATTGGAAGTTCAGCATCTTAAAACATGATCCTTCTGAACGTTTCAGAGGAGGTAGACACCATCACGAAGGGTCCTCTATTGTGGATGGACATGGTGAAGGTGATGAGGATGAGGAAAGTGATGATGCGAGTGAAGAGGAACAGATGAGTGACGACGATGCAGAGTTTGACTTTGATGTCAACGATGTGGTTCTTCCCAACTTTAGAATCTCCATCACTGAATTCTACAAAACTAAATCCCAGAACTTGACCAGTCTGACCGACGATGTACAACTCAATCCTGCCTATCTGGCGAAGGTGCCACAGGACGATCCAATGAAGGTTAAGGAAAAGGAGGATGAAGCCAAGGCTAGAAAGAAGGACTTGGAGGAACGCTTGGATGCCAAATCTAATGAATTGAAACAGTATACTTCTATTTTGTCTCTGGAGAAGGCTTTGAGAGATGCCACATCGTTGGATGAAGGGAAAGTACCTGAGGGGGACAGTACCAGCGGCAACAGGAACAACGTTGAGAGTTTAACAGAAAGGCTGAAAGAATTGGGTATTGATGATCCGAGTGAACTGAAGATTGACCATATTATTGACATTGAAAGCAAGAAAGATGCTGTTTACGAGGAGTACAAGAAATTGCTTATTGAGAAATCCAAACATGAGGCTGAGGATCAGCAACACCTTCCTGATCAGGACGGTAATAAAGCACCACCTAGTAAAATTATTCAATCGCCAGCGACTGTTAATGAAGAACAATTGAGAGTATCAAGAACAGTGACGTTGGGAAATTTCTTTGTTAAGGCTAAGGAGGAAGGCAAGAGAGCTGGAGATGCTGCGTCTTATTTGATCTATCTTGATTGGTCTCCTGACTCCACAAATGCACTTCAGTACACAATTGGATCCGTTATCAAGAGCGGAGATGTTCTTTACGTGATTAACTCTGTTGATGATGAGAATTCTATTGAATACTATGAGAAACAGTGTACCAAACTCTCAGAGCTGATTTCTACATACCTCGAGCTTATCGACAACAATCGTGAGTTTGTCCTTCACGTTGTGATCGAAACAACATATCACAAGTATCCAAAACATTTGGTTAATGAACTGATCAAGTACTTGAAACCTAATCTTTTAATTGTGGGCAACAGGATTCTGCTGAACGAGTTGAGCAGCTACATGTCAGATATTCCATTGCTCGTGGTTAAGAAAAAGGTTAGAAGACGATCCCAGGCTGGATATGGGAAATAAGTGTTGCCTTTTTTTTATATTTTATCTATAAATTAATATATATATATATACTAGTACAATAGAGATGATCTGACACACAGCTTGTATAAAGACGAGCTCTCTTCTGTCCAACCGGGGAGTCCCAAAAAAAAAAAACGAAAAAAACAACAACATCTGGACACACGGAAGAATCGTGAACAGAAACTGCCCCGGGGAAACAAGGAATGATTTTTGGCAACCCACCGTGGCCCTCTGGAGGGGTCAATGTATGCTGTGGTGTGATGTCAAAAGGGTGACTTTCGATCACTTGCAACTAGCATTCCAGTGTATTCCCAATCCACAGTAGACGACATTTTCTACTGGCCATCGCGTTGTCCATGTTGCTTTAATATATTCATCACCTAGCCCGGGATTGGCGAGATACCTTAACATATATCATGATTACTTACTATTACCCTACCGAATAGTTCGGATTAACTTCCTCCAGAGAGGTGGAGGTCAAAATTATCTGCTGGACCATCCAAACAAGACTGGCTGTGATGTGAAGAACATAGCCTGTCCCATTGAAAACTCACCTCCTCTCCGTGGCTCTGCATGGAGAGGTGGTAGGTCTAGGGAAGAATAAACATACAACTAGCAACAACAGTGGGTACTACAAACCTCTGAAGGACCCCATAGCCTTCGTCACTGAAGTTTATCCGCGAAGTAGCTTTACCGAATTTGGGACAGGGACGCCGAAGAGTGGTTAGTACAGGAATGATGGGAGCTCCATACACCTGCGCACGTAGACATAAGTCAGAAAAAATGTAAAGGCAGAACAAGAGAATTAAAGCTTTAAATTTAACCAGTCCAATGACCTAAATCTTTTAATATAGCTCACCATAGTAGTGCCCGAATGTAACTAGTTATTGTCCAAGGTAAAGGTGTCAAGAAAGGAAATACTGTTCATACACCCATACACACACAGAAAGACTACGGGACACGCCAATTTTGGCGAAAAAAGTTTTTTTGTTGCGGGACAAAGCGCTTAGCCGACAGGTTTTTACAAAAAAAAGTGGTGATGATGACATTATATTTAAGTCACCTGAAAACCTCGATTTCTTCTGAAAATTAAACCACAAATCACACACACACCATTTGAAATGTCCTTTTTCAGACTAACCGGCCGTCGTGGTGTGCTCTCCACAGCCGCAGCAGCTACAGCCGCAGCAGTTGGTTTCACAGCGTACCAATCCCAGCAGGTTCTCGCTTCCCCAATTAGCAATGATGCTCAGCTACCACCATTGGTGAAATCCAAACCAGCCCCACCAACCAGATCAGAGTTGCTATCCCAACTTGAAGAAAAGAATTTTGATGTTTTGATTATTGGGGGTGGTGCTTCAGGTTCTGGTTCCGCAGTTGATGCTGCCACTAGAGGTTTGAATGTTGCCCTTGTCGAGAGAAACGACTTCGCATCTGGTACATCTTCTAAGTCTACCAAGATGGCTCATGGTGGTGTTAGATACTTGGAGAAGGCCTTTTGGCAACTATCCAAGGCCCAATTGGACCTTGTTATTGAGGCTCTGGACGAGCGTGGTAACATGTTGAGAACTGCTCCTCACTTGGTCACTGTTTTGCCAATCTTGATTCCTGTCTACAAGTACTGGCAGGTGCCTTACTTCTACGTTGGTACCAAGATGTATGACTTGTTTGCCGGTAAACAAAACTTGAGATCTGCTTACTTACTAGGCCCTTCTGCTACTTTGGATGCTCAACCACAGTTGGATGGTAAGAATTTGAAGGCCGGTTTGGTTTATCATGATGGTTCCTTTAACGACTCCAGATTGAACGCCACTCTTGCCATTACCGCCATTGAGAACGGTGCTACCGTTGTCAACTATGTTGAAGTTGTCCAATTGTTGAAGAATGATTCTGGTAAGGTTGCAGGTGCTCTAGCCCGTGACCGTGAAACTGGGAAGGAGTTCAAGATCAATGCCAAGTCTGTTATTAACGCTACCGGCCCATACTCTGATGTCATTTTGGAGATGGACAAGGACCCACAAGGTTTGGCACCAAAGGAAATTTTGCCACCAAAGATGGTTGTACCATCCGCCGGTGTTCACATTGTTTTGCCTGAGTACTACTGTTCCAAGGAGTTGGGTATCCTAGATGCTCAAACTTCTGATGGCCGTGTTATGTTCTTCTTGCCATGGCAAGGTAAGGTGTTGGCTGGTACCACCGATGTCCCATTGGAAAAGGTTCCCGAGAACCCAACACCAACCGAGGCTGATATCCAAGACATTTTGCAAGAGTTGCAACACTACATCAAGTTCCCTGTTAGAAGAGAAGATGTTTTGTCTGCTTGGTCTGGTATTAGACCATTGGTTAGAGACCCAAGAAAGGCAACCACTGGTAAGGGTACCCAAAACTTGGTTCGTAACCACTTGATCTTCACTTCTGATACTGGTTTGACCACTGTTTCTGGTGGTAAGTGGACTACGTACAGAGAAATGGCTGAGGAGACGGTGAATGAGATTGTCAAGCACCATGGCTTCACTGTTGAAAGCTCCAAGACTAAGCAAATCGTCTTGGCTGGTGGTGAGAACTTTGAGTCCACTTTAGCCCCAAGGTTGGCTCAAACCTACGACATTACCACCGCCTTTGCTGAGCACTTGGCTTTTAACTATGGTACCAGAGCTCCTTTGATTTTGGAGTTGTACAAGTCTGACAAGGCTAACCAATTGCCAGTTGCTTTGGCTGACAAGGGCGTTGAGCCATCCTTTGAAACTTTTGAGTATCCATTCTCTGTTGCTGAGTTAAAATACTCTATCAATTATGAGTACACTCGTACTCCAGTGGACTTCCTTGCCAGAAGAACTAGATTGGCCTTCTTGGACTCTAGAGCTGCCTTGAACTCCGTTGATGGTGTGGTTAAGGTTTTGGGTGACGAACTCAAGTGGGATAATGAAAAGAGAGCAGAAGAGGCTACCAAGGCCAAGGAATTCATCAAGACCTTCAACTAAGTTGTTTAATGAAATTGGTTTGTTTTATGTATGTTTATGATTTTTTACATTATTACTAAAAGGAAGAGAAGGGGATGATGGCGTGAGATGTCTATAGATAGCTAGGGTAAATATGTGTGTGTGTTATTATGTACATTCTGATGATATTATTTTAAAGTAATATGAGTTTTTGGGTTTCGTAGTCTTTGAAAGCAGTCTGGTCCATTTTCAGATTATCATAGTTATGAATGATAAAGTTGACAAGAAACAAGCAACTCTTTGGCTCACTAGATTCGATGTTAACCTTTGCTTTGTAGTTGAAGTTGTTCAAGGCATTCCTTATCGATCTATTCAACTCATTTGAATCTTCAACATACTCTAAAGTTTTCAGATTGATCGGCTGGCTCCTATCCAGGGGTATCTCAAGTTTGTACTGGTCGTTTTTGGAGATATGAATCTTGTACGTCTTTGATCTGGCAGTTGAATTAATAAGCTTGAATTGAGAGGTTGTGGAAAGCTTATGTTCTAATTGTTTAAGTTCAGTGGTTCGCCCTGAAGAAGTAACTTCTGGTGTGCGGTGTGGGTGGGGGGTGGTACTTATTCGTGTTTTTTTTGAAGAACCGTCTAGCACTTCACCTCCTTTTGAAGTATTTGCTTTTCTCCTATGTCTATGTCTCACCGTCGCTTTAACATTCTTCTTCTTGTTGGTGTTCTTATTCTCAACTGGTGCTTCCATTAATTCCCCTTCAGAGAACTCGGTAGAAACAAAGCCTCCCCACCTCCTCTGTAGGCCGTTTTTTTTGGGACTTCATTGGTGTATGGGTGGAGAGTAACTTTTTCTTTCGTATTTTTTTTTTACCGAAACCTCGGCTGAAAAAACCCGCCGCCGCTGATATTATTTTTCTCCACAATTTGTGTCACCCGAACAAGTTGAAAGATGACAAAAAACTATTTAAACTCTTTGAAATTATTTCAGAAGCACTTCCCAAGTTTGTTATCAACGATTAAGTCTCAATTTTTTTTTTGATTGGATCAATCGAATCTATATAAATGTCCCAAAGACTCCAGCAAATCTCCAGTCACCTCGCCTCATCACAGTCGTCATCCATCACCCAACAGAGGGACGATGATGTTGTTATTGTTGCTGCCAACAGAACTGCCATTACTAAAGGTGGCAAGGGTCTCTTTAAAGACATCAAAGCAGACGAGTTGTTGTACAAGTTCTTACAAGTCTTTTTGAAGTCTGTTGACAATTTCGACCCAAAGACTATTGAAGATGTCGCTTGTGGTAATGTCTTGAACAAGGGTGCCGGTGCCACTGAGTTCAGAGCCGCCACCATTGCCGCTGGTATTCCAGCAACTTCTCCATTTGTCGCCATCAACAGACAGTGTTCCTCTTCTCTTACTGCTATCAATGACATTGCCAACAAGATCAAGGTTGGTCAAATCGGCCTAGGTTTGGCTTGTGGTGTTGAGTCGATGACACAATGGTATGGTCCTGGTGCCCTTGCAGAGCTATCACCAGTTTTGAAGCAACATGCTGAGTCCAAGAAGTGTGAGATTCCAATGGGAATCACCAATGAAAACATTGCATCCAAGTGGAACATTACTCGTGCTGAGCAGGATGCATTTGCCGCTAGATCATACAATTTGGCTGAGAATTCTGTCAAGCAAGGTCTCTTCAGAGATGAAATCCTTCCAGTTGAAGTTGATGTTAAAGAGGAGCAAGATGACGACGATGAAGAAGATGCCCCACCAAAGACTAGAAAGGTTATTGTTGATACTGATTCAGGCCCAAGAGCTGGTGTTACTCCGCAATCACTAGGTAAGATTAGACCTGCGTTCAAGAAGGATGGTACTACCCATGCTGGTAACTCCTCTCAAATCTCTGATGGTGCCAGTGGTGTTATCTTGGCCCGTCGTGATGTTGCCAAGAAGCTTGGTTTACCAATTATTGGTAAGTATGTTGATTTCAGAGTTGTTGGTGTCCCACCAGAGATTATGGGTGTTGGCCCAGCCTATGCTATACCTGCTGTTCTTTCTTCCACTGGATTGGCCGTGAATGATATCAGCGTCTATGAAATCAACGAGGCATTTGCTGCCCAAGCTCTATACAGTGTGAAGAAGGTTGGTATTGACGCTAAAAGAGTCAATCCTAGAGGTGGTGCTATTGCCATTGGCCACCCATTGGCCGCTACCGGTACCAGACAAGTTGCAACATTGTTGAGGGAGTTGAAGAAAGGTGAGATTGGTGTTACAAGTATGTGTATTGGAACTGGTATGGGTGCTGCTGCCGTCTTTGTCAAGGAGTGAATATAATCCCCTCTCTCTTTTTCTCCTTTTGCGTTGGTTTGATTCGTTTGCCATTGACTGGTTTTGGTTTGTATACATGTGTCATGAAATAAAAAGAAAGTCTTGCGTTTGAAATGTCATAGTAGGCCTTCCCGCTTACTACCTGCTGTCATTGTCTTTAAGAATCTGGTAGCAGGCTGACTGACCCATATAAACCATTGTACAATACCCAATATACCCTTTGACTGCTTATGTAATCTTCCACTTCGCCTTTCTGTTTTTTGCAGAGTTCAGTTGGGATCAACATCAACAGCAGGGCAGAGGAGATGCCAGGGAACATCTGCAGAAACCACGATGAGAGGAGTTGAGGAGATCGGAAGGTTCTACAAGAAGGACTCATACTTCACATCCACTATCAGTATCACGTCGAAGTCCACAAAAGTTTCTAAATCCAATGACAGTCGACGCAAGCGACTCACTCCTGGGTCATACAACCTGTCACTTTTAGAGAACCAGCTTCATGGCACCGAACTTACAGAGGACCTCCAGGAGGAGAAGAATACACAGAAGCGTCTTGCTGAACTGGACACTGAAAACTTCAACGAGACCCGAATTGATCTCCCGAAGGTTGGCTTGAACTTTGACTATGCAACAACGCGTGAGGCGACCTCACTGTCCTCTAAACAATGCAGCAAGCCTGACATAAAGATTAAACAGTCCCATCTTGCACCTGTGAGGAAGGTTCTTGCTTCAAGAAGAACCCTTAACAATTACATGGATGAAGTGGATGAGAGGCTCAAGAGTGTTTTATACGGAGTTGTGAGTAAGAGACGTGGTGCTTTCGTCGTACCGAACAAGAAACTATGCTCGATTTGTGGCGATGCGAGTCCTGGAAGTTGTACACAGTGTGGGAGCAGAGTCTGTTCGGTTGCTTGTTCACTAGTTCACAAGGAAAGTCGGTGTACTGGGTATTAAAATAATTGAACACTGTGTCTGTTGTTCTATCACAATAAAAATCGACATTCACTTATAAGTGAATCGATTAACCATATCACCATTGTACCGTGTAGCTGACTTTCCTTCAGTTGTAAATAACAGAGGGGGGTCGCTGGTCTGGAACCAAGTTTCTTGTTGCTAGCACCTCATGGATGCGAAAAAAACACTGACAATTATATTATCTACAGAACGACACTCACACCACAACAACCAACAACGGCACGTCCCACTGGCTCTGTCACAATACGACAATGCTTAAAGCTACACTACCACTGGCGAGGAAACATGTGGCAATTGTCGGCTCAGGACCATCAGGCTTCTACACTGCCAGTGCGCTCCTCAAGCAGTCACGGAAGAAAGAAGAGGATATTCACGTCACAGTGATAGACAAGTACCCCACGCCATTCGGACTGTCACGTTACGGTGTGGCTCCCGACCACCCAGAGGTAAAGAACTGTGAGGAGACCTTCACTGACACGATGAATGACTTTGCTTCTAATATTTCCTTTATGGGGAATGTTACTGTAGGCACAGATGTCAAGATCAATGACCTTAGAAAGAACTATGATGCTGTTGTTTTGGCGTATGGTAACACGGTGGAGAATAAACTGGGGATTGAAGGTGAGAACCATCCAATGGTGATTGACTCCAAGAAGTTCGTTGCGTGGTATAATGGAGAACCTGATATTCTGGATCGGTTTACTCCACCTGACCTGACCAAAGTTGAAAAGGTTACTGTTATTGGAAATGGTAATGTGGCTATGGATGTGGCAAGAATGATGCTAATGCCGCCTACTCATTTGGAATCGAGTGATATTTCTGTATCTGCTTTGGAGGACCTTAAGAAGAGTTCAGTCAAAGATCTGAATATTGTCGCAAGAAGGGGCCTTTTGGAATCGAAGTTCACCACCAAGGAAATCCGAGAATTGTTCCAATTGGAAGAATTTGGCGTTCGTTGCAGAGGTCTTTTCCCAATTGAGCTTGTGACACATCTCCAGCCTTTTCTTAAGAAGATGGAGCGTGCTCTCAAGAGGAAATTTGAGACTGTTATCAAGTTCTTGGAACCAGTGGAGAATAGAAAGGTGAAATATACTGTGCCTGAAGAGATTACCAAACAGTGGTCATTACAATATTTGAGATCACCATACAAGATCACTGCACACCCAGATGACCCTACTAAGTTACAATCAATCACATTCCAAAAGAATACACTACATCAAGATAGCAGCAGCAGCAGCAGCACGACCACTACGACTCCGGAGCCAGAAGCCACAATTAAACCAACAAGAGAGTTTGAAACCCAAAAGACTGATCTGATCATCACATCGGTTGGTTTCAAAGGAGAGCCATGTGAAGTTGACACAAGCGACATAAAGTTCGATTACCGTCGCGGCATAATTGTGCATAAGAACTTTAGAGTTATTGGTACAAATAGCGACGCTGTGATCCCTGGTTTGTACACCACAGGTTGGATTAGCAGTAACTCGAAAGGTCCAATTTTGAACACTTATGCCACCTCGACCGAGGTGAGTGAAATAGTATTGAATGATTTACGGACTGTTGTTGCGGATGATGGTGGTGATCTGCGTGGAATGGATGGTCTTCAACTACCAAACTCCACAAGTTGGTTAGATTGGCAGAAGATTGATGAATTCGAGTTGGCATTGGGGAAGTTACATGGTAAAGTTAGATGGAAGACCCCTACTTTACAGCTAATGATGAAGATCATCAAGTCGGATGAACCTGTTAAAAAGAAGGTTGAGGCATTTGCAGAAGAGATAAGAAAGTATGGCAGAGATTGATTTTCTCTGTGAATATATATAGATTGACCGTGGTGGTGGCGATGGAAAAGAGACAAATTACGCATACCCGAACCTAGGTATCACTTCTGATTTTTTAAAGATACAAACATCAATTTCTACACCGATACAAATGTCATAACATATACTTTACTTAATATCTAAACCCACATGATTCAATCACTGGACTTGTGTGTTCTAAATCGAAATTCATCAGTTCATCAAACCTAGTGACCACCGTTCTTGTGGTGTCTCAAGTGGAAGTAGTACTCCAAACTGTAACCGAAAACCAAGACAAAAGCAGCAACGTGCAACAATGGCTTGCCAGAGGCGTTGTCACCGTTGAAGAATCTCTCCTTGTAACGGGCCAATGGACCGAATGGCTTGTTGACTGGAGCAGCACCTTGTGGTAGGGCCTTGTAGAACTCAACAACCTGGGCTAGTCTCTTGGCCTGTGGGTTGGAACCGATGTTCTTAGCAGAAGCAATCTTTGGTGGGATCAAGGTAGAGAGTTGACGTCTAGCGATGAAGGACATTGCGGGCGATGCTTTAAAGGATGTGCTGTTGTTTGTTGGTTATAAGTTTCAAGGTGTGTTTGTTGAACGTCGTTTTTTTTTTCCTCTTTCTTTTCGGTCTTTTTTCATTGGTGAGAAAACAGATGTAGACTTCCAGATCGGGAAATTAAAGTGTGTCGATACGAGTTAAAAACAATACAAATATATATATATTTATTCCTGAGAGATGTAGAGTACTGATGGAAAATGTTAGCACATACGAAGAAGAGGAAGAAGAAGGATACTGACCATTATTGCCTCTGATAAATATATCACCGTACGTTTGGATCAGCTGGCCATCAACGTGTTCCGAGGACTCGTCCAGCGTGATGTTCATGTAACCATCAATGGCGTCTAGTTTTCCATGGTACTCCTCACCAGAATAGAGTTTGACAACGACTGATGAGCCCGTAAGTTCTGAAAGAAAACTGGATGTGGATGTAGGAGATTCCGACATTAATGGCAGGTGTGGTCTGTGTTGGTGGCTAGTGGCTTGTCTGTGTGTTCGAGAATACGTTTGCCATTAAATCAAAAATTAATCACCTTTTGGTGCACGTGACGATTAATCCTCGTTTCTGTTTTGATACCCGCCGTCTGGTACCTCGATTCTGCACGTGATTAAGGGTTAGAGATCACATCTTTTGTTTGGTTAAAGAATTTTGGTGATACAAAAACCCAGCTCCGTCATAGCGTTGACAGGAGTCTATACACAGACCCCAGATAGATATACCATACTCCTGGTCCTTGTTTTTGTTTTATAACCAGTGTCTGTGAAAATATCTATATGAGTCTTCTCCAGGACCTTTCAGACGATGAGTGCCACCCGTGCCGTCGTTGTCAACTCCCCATCAGTGAAGGCCATGCTTACGAACTGGGTGGTGATCGGTGGCACATGTACTGTTTCAGTTGTTCAAAGTGCACGAAGCTGTTGGGAACATCATCAAACTTCATGGTGCTGGGAACAGGCGACCTGATCTGTTCAAATTGCTCCTACTCGTGCCATTCATGTGGCAATAAGATTGACGATTTGGCAATCTTAACGGGTGACCAGGCGTATTGTTCAAACTGCTTTTGTTGTCGTAATTGCAACAAGAAGATTGAGGACCTCAGATATGCCCGAACTTCGAAGGGGCTGTTCTGTATGTCGTGCCATGAGAAGCTGCTTGAGAAGAAAAGACGGCATGATCAGAACAAACAACGTGCTCAAGCCGCAACAGCTGCAACAACAACAACAGGTCAACAACAACAACAACAACAACAACAACAACAGTTAACTAAATCCCTTCCTCGTTTACCGACAGAGAACCAGCTATTATCACCTCAATCCGAACTAGGTGTGACACCAGCACGTGAAACAGTTTCGAGTCCGATCTCGATGGTTTCCGATCTATCAGCAACACCGGGAATAGTGGAAGTTCGAAACACCGTTGTGGCTGATGACCAGCTTTTATTACCAATGAGATCACCACGCAGACAGCCTGCACCTTCACCAATACAGAAAACATTGGCACCACCAGCCACTGTTTCACCAACAACTGCGAATGTTGACACAGTTATTGAAAGTGATTCTGATGAAGATGCTGAGCGTGTTCAGAACCATACCCTTAACGTCAATACACCCACAACCCAATCACAGATCTTATCACCATTGAGATCGGCCGCCAGCAAGACCCCCAATGCGGGAATCAATAGAAAAGTTGTTGTCATGGACTGTATGTCTTCTTCATCATCAAACAATATTTTATCAAATTATATGAATGATGATTCACTTTTGCCAAAGGAAGCAACCCCTGCATCTAAACTGTCCTCAAAGGATGAGGCCACTATTGTTGACGATTTTATTGATATGGATGACTCAAGCGCAAACGAGGATATAACCGAACAGGAATCAACTTACTCAGTGGAAGAAGAAAATGAAGCAAATGAAGGTGATGACGATTTCCAATTTGACTTCAAGCCAACTGGCTTCAACAATAGTTTCAGGGTCAATAAACCTGCTGACTTGAGTATTCCCGAAGATGAAGTCTCACCAACTGATGCTTTGAGGTCACCAATATCTACCAAGCAGTCTCCATTCCAACTTCAGACTGCACGCGTTTCTCCACTCACCAACAAGAAACAACAATCTCCAGAGCACTCTGTCCTTTCTCGCTCAAAGACGATCAAGTCTCCACGGAACTTTATTAACAACTTGACACGTTTTTCAAACAAGCACCACAGGCAATCAGAGTCCTCAAGTTCTATGGAGAATTACAAGATCTCATCTCCGTTTCTTACACCTGTTAACATCCAGCACAACACCAACCAGGCGAATGTTGCCTCAACTCCACGTATGAACCAATTCACATCACCAAACCCTCCGGCTGCTGCTTCATTCCAAACTCCGCCATTAGCTGACCGTCACCAGCGCCACTACTCCAACAGCTCCGCCATGCCTGGCCATATTCGTTCAGGGAGTATGGGCACCAACCATCTGAGATCGAGAAGTGATATGACTACAGATTTCACCCATGGGTCACACTCCGCTGGTGGATCGCTTTCTGCTGCTGGAGGGAACGGTATGTTTGAAGAAAGACGTTTACTTGAGTTGGAGTTGAGGGGATTAAAGGCTCAGGTCATCGAGATGAAGCAGACTAAGGCGGTGTTGAATAGAGAAATCAGCGAATTGATTGCAAAGAGAGATATATTAAATCAAGAGGTGCTCATGTCGAGTGACCAATTTGATGCCTTGAGAATTAATGGCGACGAAGTGGATTCTACTCCTCATGCACCGCCTTTGCTTTCAAAAACCTCTGGTGGCGAAAAGAATGTTGTTGTAAATTCTGAACAGCACCATGATATTTCAAGTGGAAATTCTTCTTCACAGCAACAGCTTGAATCATTACAGGCCCCACCTGGCACTGCAAGTAGCGACAAGGGGAAGTCTAAAAAGTTTTGGAGGAGAGGTATCTTCAATAACAATGTTATTACTTCAGCATCTGGTTATTCCTTCAATAATATTTTGGGTGCCAGTGACAGTGTTGAAGAAAACAACAACAACGGTATTAGCAAACAATTGATCTCTGATCCAATCTTGAAAGTTGATGACGTTGATGAACTTGGTGGTAATGATAACAAGAAGTTGACTGTTTCTGCAGGCTCAAACAATTTATACAGTGTGCTTGCAAATGGAAACACTGCGAAGTACATTGACCTGAACCAATCCAAGATTTCATCCGCCTCAGCAGACTCTGCCTCATCTATTATAAATGGTGCCACATCTGCCTTAATCATGAGCGATCTTTTCAACTCCACCCTTGAGAATCGTGCTGCATTTGAGAAGAGGTCAATTCCTTTGATCATTACCAGATTGGTCGGGGAAGTGGAGAAGCGTGGCTTAGACTCTGAAGGTATCTACAGAAAGAATGGTGCCACATCACAAATGAACAACATTCTGAACACTTTCAACAATCTTTACCAAGCAGAGACTTCTCAAGAGTTGGAAAGTGCTCTTGAAGGTGACATCAATGCGGTGACTAGTTCATTGAAGAGATATATGTACTTTATCCTTCCTGAGCCAATCATACCCAACAACTTATACGACGAGTTTATCAAAGTGGATACGCTCAACAGCCCTCAAGATAAAATGGATCAAGTCATTTCTACTTTCAGAAGTTTACCTCAGACGAATTTGCGCACTCTTGAGTTTTTGTTGAAGCATTTTTCCAAAGTGGAGAAGTACAGCCATTTGAACAAGATGAATTACTACAATTTGAGTGTGGTTTTCGGTCCAACATTTACACGCGTGTCTTCAAGTGATAGGGAGTTAATCGATATGAAAGCGAAGACTAATGTGATGGAGTTCTTGTTGAGGAACTATGCCGAGATCTTTGCAAATGAGTTGAAATGATATATATATGTATATATAAATTAATGGAACAATTGAATAATGCAGCAGTAGTAGTTTTGTAGTCTTGTTGTGGTTCTCACCTGATATCTTTGATCTCTGCAGCACTAAACATTTCGTACTTTCTGTGGCCATTACGAATGAGGTACTCTATCGTACTGTAGTCCTTCTTAGCAATAGACTTCTGGTTCTTGCGGAATTCATGTCTCACAAACTGAAAGAAATGATCCTGGTTCTCCTTTGGTTTTGTATAACAGGACCTGAGACATGTTCTGTACAATTTCAGTACTTCTTTCTGTAACCCACTGAGTCTTTTTGCCATTGTGATGGTTTTTCTTGTTAGTCTGTACTTGCGCTTAGGAATCAATCAATGGATCGGGGCTCTGAAAAAAAAAATGATTCTGCGCGTGCTTCAAACCGGAAATCGGAAATCGGAAATCGGAAATCACGGTAAGGACGACTCCACCGCAGTTAAAACAGTTTGGGTGGTCCTCTTAATTCATCCTTTTCCTTTTAATTTCAGTGGCTCAGAACCCTTGTGGGGAGATCAATCTGGTGTGATCAGAAAACCGTGCCTCATGTTGTCTTATTGGATTTTTGCGCAGGTCTTTTCTAGGTTGGTAGAGTCCGGACCATATGACGAAGCTGTGATTAAACAAGAGACCACAACGTCGTTTGAGTTGGGCACTTTCAGAAAGGTTCTGTCAATAATTGGCTTGGTATGGTGGGTTGTAATTCTCTGCTTCGCATACTATGGCTTCTTTGAGATTGTCTCCAAATTCAACAGCAAGGGCAAGTTCAGTCCGAAAGTTACCAAAGAGCTACAGGAAGAGTTGGAAGGCGTCACGATCCTCAGACCAATAAAGGGAATAGATACTGAACTGGAGATATGTTTAGAGAGTTGCTTGGTGCAAGAATTCCCAGTTAAGAAGCTTCAGATCATTTTCTGTGTTGAGAGTTCACAAGACCCAGCTGTTCGAATCATCAAGCAACTCTTGGAGAGACACAGTGACAAGGATGCCATCCTTCTTACTGATGATGATTTAGTCAATGATAAGCATCACTTTGGTCCCAATCCAAAGATTAACAACCTTGCTAAAGGTTACAAGAGAGCCAAGTATGACATTATATGGGTTCTTGATTCAAACGTTTATGTCAACCCAGGTACATTGATGAGATCAGTTGTGTCATTAAACAACTCTTTAGACAATGGCCGTCCAACTTATCGCAAAGTCAAGCTTGTTCATCATGTTCCTCTTGCAGTGTCAATCAGTAACGAAAACACCACTCATAACCTTGGAGCAAGACTCGATGAAATGTTCTTGTTGACATCACATGCGAAGTTCTATTTGTTCTTCAACAAGGCATCAATCGCTCCATGTGTCAACGGAAAGTCTAACATTTACAGAAGATCAGATTTAGATTATGCAGTTTCACAAGTTGCAGAGGGTAAAATCCCCACTATTAACAACAGAGAAAATGTCTCTAGAGAGGCGGTGATTTATGCTGCGCCAGATGAGGGCTTGAAGTTTTTTTCAAGATACATTGGTGAGGACAACATGATTGGTATCGCCCTATGGGAAAGCGACAGAGGTGGTAGAACTTCCATGACTGGTGATATAGCTGTGCAGCCAATTGCTGCTAACTTAAAGAATGGTATTTGGGATTACATCAACAGAAGAGTCAGATGGTTGCGTGTCAGAAAGTACATGGTGCTTATGGCGACATTGGTTGAACCAACTACAGAATCCTTGGTTGTTGGTACATTTGGTAGCTTTGGCCTTTCAAATTTGTTCTTCCAAGAAAAACACCAACTATTGATATTGACGATACACGAATTAATCTGGTGTTTCACGGATTACTATCAGTACCACATCTTGGTTGAAGAATCTGTCAAGGATTCCACGTATAACAATAAGAATAGACCATACTTTTTGAACAAGTATGAGGAGAAACTCAACTTCTTTGGCAAATGGCTTCCAATTTGGCTCTTGAGAGAGGTGTTGGCATTACCTATTTGGATCATCGCAATGTGTGGAACAGAAATTGACTGGAGAAACAGACCTTTTAGAATCAGATCGGATCTGTGCGCTGAAGAGCTTTAAGTTAATTATTGAAAACACAAGCGGTAAATACTGGTGGACAGGGCCACTCAGTTGATAGACTATTTATGAGGCACAGTAAAAAACATCAATACAGTTGTTCTGTATAAAGATCAAGGCCTGTATTCTCAAGAGACTCCTCCTGCTCCGGATAGTCAAAACAAGCCATATTGAAGAGACTATTTGATATTACTTCACTAGGTAGAGTTCCCCTTTAGGGAGATTATTAACATTTTATCGGGGTTTGTCTCTCTCTTTTTTCTTTTTTTTCTTTTTTCATTTCCTGTTGTTAACTTGAAACTTCTAACAGTCTGGAGATCACAGCTATTTCGACTTCTATACCATGAGTGAAATCCCTGCTTCATTCAAGAAGGGTCTGAAGAACTTTTGGCTCATTACCTCTATTGCCATCGGTGGTATCTATGTCACTAAGACGTGAGTTTCCAATTGGAGCCCTCCAACACAATATTTTCTCCCTGTTTTACTAACCCTTCTTTCCACAGTGCCATCAACAGGCAAAGAGATGCACACTTTGTACCAGAACATGTTGAGGCTGATGAGAATGGTTATATTGATGTGAACACTGCAAAGCTACAGCCTGGACTCCCAGAAACAACGGGACAGTTTAAAAGAAAATCTGAATATGAAGGTGCTGGTAACTCTTATTCGTCAAGGGCAAAGGGTGATAGATTCAGTGGTATCCTTGATTTGACGTGGCTTTGGGGGAAATGAGAAGGCTGAGTATCATAATCACGCCTTGTAAATAGTATAGTGTACATATATATATATACACAACACACAAAAGAGAAACTACAACTATGTAAAACACAAATTTTAATACATCACATAAACTGAAATACAATAATAAAACTACAAACGAAATGAACAAAATATAGAAGTTGAGATCCAAACCTCACTTTGAGAGGAACAACGTTCAGTTCTTCTCAAAGTAGTCAGCCATCTCCTGGTCCAATTGTTCAATGGTCTTCTTGGCTGGCTTCTTAGACTTTGGCTTGGAAGCCGTCTTATTAGCCTTCTTTGTGGCGGCGGTGGTAGCAGCAGTGGAGGAGACTTTCTTGGCTTTCACAGCGTTGGCAAGAATACGAGAGGCCAAAGGCTTCTTAGTTGGGTCAACAATCAATTCCAGTTTCAACTTGCTCTTACCACTGTCGATTGGAGCACCATTGTACTTCTCAACGGCCTTGGTAGCGTTGGAAGAAGATTTGAAAATGACAGTGGCAATACCTTTGGAGTGGCCCTTCTCGTTGTAAGACAGGGCAATAGACTGAACACCACCAACTTGAGAAGCAAAAAAATCCTATTATAAATGTTAATTATCAGATCATGAAGAGAATCTCTTCAGTGGCGGTGGGTTGTGCTAAGCAAATCGTGAACCAGAATAAGAAAACTGGAAAAAAATCAAAAAAAAAAAAATCAAAAAGAAACGGGAATCCATCGAGTCTCCAAAATCTGACTGTGCAAATTGAACAGAAGAAAATGAAAATAACTAGAGAATCACACACATGGATGAATTATGCAAGGCTTCTTGTGATATACTGTTCCACCAAACTTGCAGAAGAAAAAAAAGATACCTGTGAGTCCTTTTGTCAATTGGAGCTGTAATCCTAATCAGGGAAAGGAGTGTACCAATAACACAAAACAAAATGTCAAAGTAGATTAGAGATCAATCAGTAGATTTAAAACAAGGACAACAGGTACACTCAATC